>VXBW01003498.1:507724-581406 GCA_013400375.1 Thinocorus orbignyianus | reverse complement strand
TTTTTAATCTCAGTAATGTGTTTTTTCTTCCTAGTGGAGGACTGTTGAGAGCAAAGGTAATGGTGTCTTTTCATGTCCCTTATCTCCTTGTTTCAGGTGTTCAGAGCAGACCCCAAGCAAACTATGGGTTCTAGCTCTCTATTCTGAGACTCTTACCAATGGTGCAAATTGTTGCGTTTTGTGAGGAACAGAGGCACTTAAAGATTGGAATTTGGACTGAGACCACTACTAGATCATTTCACAGAGACTTCCAAAAAAATAGAATCCCCAAAACCCAATCATATGATAACTTCTGGCTGAACTCCTGCCCAACTTGAACTGGAGTCAAATACTGCTTTAGCTAAGTGAAATCTCCCTTGGTCCTGGCTTTCAAATAAAGCAATTGTTATTTTTGTTTTGTTTTTTCCCTATTAAACGAACAAATCTGCTTGGGATGTCCTTAAACCTCTGTGCACTGATTCACTCCAAAGTAATACTAGATGACTTAGACAAATGTTCTGAGTTACTGATTTCATGGCTGGAGAGAGTGAGTAAGACGTGCACTCAGTCCCTTGGCTCTCATATGCTGCTTTACCATATCTCCATTAACATCCCACTGAATGCATTGATTACTGCTTTGGATTCTCTATTTAATAAACTGCATGAAGCTCTCCCTGGAAAAACAAATGAGTAGTTTGGCTTATCTGTTTTTATCTTGGCACAATAAGCCTTTTTTTTTTCCTAATCAGCTGATTTGAAGTGAAATGGGGTGACAAATTTTACTTGAATTGCATTGAAGTGCCTCCTGCTTACAACTCTGCAGCTCTTTGCTGGCGGCCTGCACACTCAAAATTTGGGAAAGATTTGCATGGCCCAGTACCAAAATAACATATTACAGTAGGTTTTTTGAGTTCTTGAAAGGCATGACTATGACCTAAGACTAGCATTTAGTCCAAACTTAAAGATGTGTTCCAATATATTCCAGTCAATCTTTACCTTGGGATTTAGGACTAAAGGCAGGGATTCAAAATCTGCTTTTACTTATTAACATTGTGTGGGAGACTTGCAGAGTTTAGAGCAGAATAACTTTCAAGTCTATAGGGATAAACGTGCCATGAGGTTCTAGGAGAATCCTGATACTTTTCTCAGATATTTTTCAATACCCACAAACCCATAACTTTCTTTACAGACACCCCACCATGATACGTATCAGGGAGAGAGGATAAATATCAAAAGACTTAAAAATTTAACCTGTAATAAAACAGATATGTGGCAGCATTAAATTCCAGCCAAAGCATCCTGGAATTTACCAAATTTGGAGAAGAAGACACTTCAGATTGGAAACTATTTTTGGGGGGGAATGATGAAGATTTTACTGTAATTGCAAGTAACATGCCCATAAATTGCCTAACAAAGTTTTTATTGTTCCTATTCTGTTTCTTCTCGTGGCATAGAAATTGAGGTTGAGATGCTCTTTTAATTCTTAAGTGTTGAGACAGCTAACAGAAAGATTCGGCCTCCAATTTGGAGTGGGGCAGGTGGTATGGATTTATTTGGTTCCTATTGAAGAGTGCTTCCAGCAGCTGCTGAAATGCAAAGCAAACAAACAAAGCTTGAAATGGAGGAATAGCTTAAGCCCAAATTTGTAACCATTACATTTTAATTTCTTTTCCTTGCTAACTCAAAGATGTTCCTTGCCAACTTTTCAAGAATGTTATGCATGCGCATTAAAACACACGTATCTGCTGTTTCAGGTCAGAAATTGTAAATTCCCCAAGATATTGCTTACTCCTCCCTCTCATTCCTTCTGTTCCTTTATCTTCATCCTTTTCTATTTTATGATTAAGAAAGAGGGCAAGAAACAAAAATAGCAAAAGAAAATGGGACGAAGAAGGAAGAAAGGCAAGAAGAATAAAATGCAATAATTGTTAAATCAAAACCTGAAAAGTATTTGGTTTGAAGACCTTCAGGTTTTTTGAATTTCTCATTGAGATGTTAAAAAAATGTAGAGTAAACATGAAGTTTTTTGAATTTTTCTTGAAACATACTTGCAATTTTTCACCCAGCACTGTTGCCAACTTTCTGACTGTGTAGTACAAACAGCTTTTCAGCTACTCCTACAATGGTGCATTCAGAAAAAGACACATGTGCTAATGGCACCTGCACAGCCACTCATTTATGGCAGTCAAGGAGCAAGTGAACATGCCAATCAGATAATACAAGCAGGGTGGATAACCATATATCTACCTATCTGCCTGTGTGTGGTACTGTAGCTAAGTGAAGGCAGTGGGGTGACCTGGAGGCTGCTGTGTTCTCCCGGATACATCCATTTTGTCCATAGCAGGAAATTATTTCTACAATAGTAATGTATAATTTACATGATCAGTATAGTATAAAAGAAGTTGTTAACCTCAGGAATTGCGGTTTCAAAAAAAGAAAAACTAGTCTGAAGCAGCATTGTGTATCACACTCTTTTTCTTGTAATATAAATATATGAAAATCTTTAAAAATATATAGTTGTCTGCTTGCATTAAAGAAATAGTATGTGTGTGTGTCTATGTATATATTAGATGTTTTTCATATCTATTTGTGTGTATGGTAAGTATATTTCTGTAATGCAAGCAGATAACTACNCCCCAAAAAGCAGCATAAAACCAAACCACAAAACTCCCAAAATCAAACCAACCTCCTACCTTACTATAAATTCATCTTAAAGTTGTCTGATTTTATTTAGTGCGTAGTTTTAGCTAATAATGGTAAATTACACAGTGTAGGCCTCTGGATATAGTATTTTACCTTTTTTTTTTCCCCACAGTCATCTGAAAAAATAACTGGAAGTATCAAAAAATATTTGTGGTGCTTCTGATTAATTATTACCTTTTATGAATGTAATTAAGGANATTTATGGCAGTCAAGGAGCAAGTGAACATGCCAATCAGATAATACAAGCAGGGTGGATAACCATATATCTACCTATCTGCCTGTGTGTGGTACTGTAGCTAAGTGAAGGCAGTGGGGTGACCTGGAGGCTGCTGTGTTCTCCCGGATACATCCATTTTGTCCATAGCAGGAAATTATTTCTACAATAGTAATGTATAATTTACATGATCAGTATAGTATAAAAGAAGTTGTTAACCTCAGGAATTGCGGTTTCAAAAAAAGAAAAACTAGTCTGAAGCAGCATTGTGTATCACACTCTTTTTCTTGTAATATAAATATATGAAAATCTTTAAAAATATATAGTTGTCTGCTTGCATTAAAGAAATAGTATGTGTGTGTGTCTATGTATATATTAGATGTTTTTCATATCTATTTGTGTGTATGGTAAGTATATTTCTGTAATGCAAGCAGATAACTACAAAGAGAATGTTCATCTCTGATACTGAAAATACTCAAGCCTAAGGGTTATTGGCTAGACACACTATTAGAGCTGCGAAATAATTCTTCCCACCAGTATTTCTAATGAAGACCATCTGCAAATAGCTTTATTTTTGGTTGCAAGAAAACAGAATTCAAATCACTTTTAATCCAGCTGAACTTTTGAGGGATTAGCTATCATGTTCTCATTACTCCTTTCACTGAAAAACGACTTTCAGTTCACCAAGCAGAATATTCCATTTCATANACCCAAAACCTGAAACAACAAAACTTTTGTTTGCATTTTAATTTAGAATTTAAGGAAACCTAACTTTTTGACTGGAATGCTTTCCTTATTCTCCAGAATTCCTTTCTTTATAGTAGATTGTATGTATCAATTCACTGTAAACAAAGGAAAGTGGCATTGTGATAGAGACTATATGAACTGAAAGAGTATCAACTGACAGCAAATTTGGCTTTTGCTGTTCAACTAACCTTCTGTGTTCTCAATTCTGTGTCACTGAAATAGGAAATATAGAAATATATATCCAGAGGTACAATGCTCCTTCATTCAGTGTGTGCCCATTTTCAGACAAGAGGTCTAAATAAATGGTTATTATAGTCCCTTTTGGATTAAGATCTAAGAATCTAGCTGCCAGCACTAAAATATTATTTATAGTCTTACGGTGGGTTTCTAATTCATTCAGCATTGAAAAAACCCAAAACACAGCTTTGGTAGTTTTCTATGTAGGGCAGTGTTGTCATCTGATGGAAAATGGAATACCTCACTGAAGTTAAAATGAAGTCACAATGATGTACTCAAGCTGAAGATTCTTCTACAATACTGAACATTCCAAATCAATATTTCTGTTACTCTTTACGGCAATCCACTGTTAGAGTGTTCCTGATAATTATCCCAACAAGGGCAAAAGAGAAGGGAGAAATACCTTCTTTCAATCTACCTGGCAGATCTGTAAATCATCTCTTCAGTTTTCCAAGGGTGTCTGTGCAACATCCTGCCTGGTGTGCCTTCAGGCAGTACCGACTTCTCTTCTATTCTTCCCCCTCTCATTCACCCACCAAGAACTTTCTAGTAACAGCCCTGCCTGACTTCACTGTATCATTCATGCTTTCCCACTCACCATGCTCTCTCCCTGGAGGGAGCCAGGGACTTGGTCCAGAAATGCTGGAGATGAACAGTGTGGTCCATGGTCCAAGCCTGCTGGGAGGAGAGAGTCCTGCAGTGTGCATGCATGTGTGAGAATGTGGGAGCCGAGATCCTCTCCAGGGGACTGTGCTGAGAGACAAAACACAAGCCAAGAACAGACAGGTACGTCCTGTAAGAATCAGAAAAAAAGTGCCATGAGAGGTGAAGTAAATACCTTTGCTTCCCTCAGTCACACTATTTGTGTGCAGAGACCAAAACCTTAGTGCCAGGCCCTGAAGACCAACAAGTGCAGGTCCACGGTTGCCTACAAGCCCACCATTGCATCAGACCAAGGAAATGCTCAACAGCCCTGGGATACATGGGGACAGAAACCAAAGCGTGCTATTCCACAACAGCTCAGCTGTGTGTCTGAACTGCTTCCCCTGGCTTTGCTAGCCATTTCCTGGCCTGGAAGAGAGACATATCTGTGGGTTTGTGTGGAGTTATTCACCATGGAGTCCCCCTGCCGCATCCTAGCATTGCAGCTTGGTGCTGCAGGGAGAGAGGGGCAGCTCTGGGAATCCTTTGTAGCCGGCAGGGACTAGCCCTGCTGCTGCAGTAACTGGTGCCATGGCCCAGCCCAGCCTCTCTACCTCACTGGGCCATGCACAGGCTGGTGCACGGTGGCTGTGTACGATAGCTACTGAAAAAACAGCATTAGGTGAATGTGTGTATTAGGTGCAGACCAATAAGGCATAGGATGACTGGTGCCTGTTGTACTGGGTTTTGTATGTGACTGTTTGCTGAGCACGTCTGTCACCTGACAACCTTGAACTTGATATTCCGTTGGCAGTAGTGGAGCAGAGTCTTCAAGTGAGGGTGAGAATTAGAGACTAGAGGGAAGTAAGGAGGGATATATTACTTTTTTAACACTAAGAGCAGGCCTGCAGCTGCTCCAGAGCTTTCCACTGTCTTTGTCAGTTAAAGGAGGCTCCAGCTACTTCAGAGTTTTCCCCAGACATGGGGCTAGAGTTGGGGCTCATGCCCTGGGAGGAAGGATGGATGTTGTGCCCACTGAGGATGAGGCATGCATTTGCCATGGCATCTTTAAACAGCATGGGAGAGCATGGAAATTATTGGACACAGTGGCACAGGGTCTGTCTCCTGTCTTATGGGATACACACTGGCAGACCAGGAAAATTCCTAGGGATCATCCACACCGGTGAGCATACAGAAAAAGAAGTTTCCTGCCTGGGATTTCAGCTAGGGCATGGCACTGTGTGCAGAAAGAACCGGACACTGTGTGCATTGTCAGAGAATTTGGCCTCGGGGGAGCTAACAGTGATGCTGTGACAGGACACTGTAGACACAATGACTTATATTTCCAATCAGGATTAATAATTGTTCAGGCCATCAAACATAAATAGCTGGTGTTTAGACAAATGAATTTTATATCAAGCTTTTGGTCATATGTATTCATGCGCTGCCACATCGATTGAAAGCAGGATGAGAGCCATCAAAGGAGCAATAGGTTATGGGCAATCTGACCTGATGGGTCCTGGGAAAAGTGTACGTTTCAGTGCTGAGTACACAAATCAGCTATGCTAAGCCTGCATGGGAAAGAAATGGCCAGAATATGTTGCTCATCAGTATGGCACGAGAGGAGTCAGTTTAAAGTTTGTGTACGCACACACTGGACACGCACACTCTTCTGTGATTTGAGGTCAACTTGTTTACTGACATGCTTAACTGGCTGTATTATCAACACCATGCTGCACACTGTCCACATCAGTTGCTATCACCAAACCAATGGCAACCATCCCCCCATTGTTTCTGTGGGGGAGATGGATGCCATCAGGACAGAAATCACAGATCTACAAGCCACTGAATAAGGCAGTGGAGAGGTCACTGGCCCTGATAGCCCTCCTCCCTGGCAAGCTGAGCACTCAGGCTGGAGGTCTGGCACTTATTTTCCTCTTCCTGCCTCTGAGTCCCACAGACTCTTTCCCACCATGACTCAGTGGGAAGCACACTGCCTGGACTGGCACACTTGTTGAGGTAGCACCTCTTACTTGCATATTGTTTACACTCATATTTGCTCTGGAGGAATCTTTGGCATAAGCCATCAAACACATACCTCAGTAGAGAGAACTGAGTGCAAAATGCAGCTGTGAGATAAGCTAAAATGTATATAGTAAATGTGAGATGTGTCTGTTAGAGCAGCATAACTCACAGGTACAAAACTACCTGTTGGATATGCTTGTGAAAGCACTGGAGTTGCATGTACAGCACAAAAAGTTTGGCCCAAACGTGTATATCACAGCTCCAACTTTTAGGATCCCATGAAATTTAACTCTAAAAGATTTCAGTACTTCTTTTAAGGAACTATCATTTTTGTTAGTCCCAGTTCTAAACAAATTACAGGTGGTTCTGATGAGATTTTCAAACTCCCAATTTTTAGAGTAAAAATGAGCAGCATGAAAAATGGATTGCTCCTCCATTCTCCGTCCCATTTAGTAAAAAGCTTGCCAGAGCTCAGACATACTGCCAAGACTGCAAAAATGAAACAATTCACAAATATGGGTACAACACCTGTGCCTCTGCAGTCCAGGCGAAGCACTGGCATCCTGCTTGGAAGGAAAACAGGAGAAAACCACTGATGACTCACAGAGACAGGTGGAGGAACAAAGCAGTGGCTTTGGCTTAACCATGGAATGGACTGTAAAGGAAAATTCTTATTGCCAAAGGATACACTCTGTTTGTTACCAGCTCAGCTGTCAAATAGCTTGTTCTTGGCTAAAAGAATAAATATTTCTCTTTGATGTTCCGCTAACTTATCAGCATACGAGCGAAATGTTCTTCTGGTATTGGCATAGTTAAGACAACCATCTCACTAGGCCTGATCCAAATGCTGCTGCGGTCAACCAGATAGGAAAAAAGATTGAGTCACCAAAGAGCCATCACACCGCAACACATAGTGTTTGTTACTGATCTGAGTCAGGACTCAGACTAATGGACAAGAGAAGGCTCCGCTTCCCATTGCTCCTTAATTTTTATAAGATACATTAAAAATAGTCATGCATCAACCTCTCAAATTGGAAAGCTTATGTTTCCTTCAAGCTGGAACGTTTTATAAAAGTAAAGTCTTTGAAAACTTAGAAAATTCAGACATAAAATGATTAAAGACAGACCAGCATTGTAACAAGATATTACCAAATGATTGAAATGAAATGCTTCATCTGCACTCAGCTCACACATTTTTCAGTTTGCCTAAATTATTGAGATTTTTGCCTTTCATCCTGATCTGAGAGGAGAAAATGCTACCAGCTCAGAACTATCTGCAGTGGCAGAAGGGCTGTTCTGCTTCAGTCCCATTTGGTTGCTCTCTGTTGTGAAGTTATTTGCTAAGGGCCACTTTTTCCTGTAATTTCTAAAGGCCTTCTAATGGAAGAGATGGGATGAGGCAATGGAAGTTGGTAAGTACTTCCTAAATATGAAGACCAAAGCAGCTCATAACTTGTTTCCCCTCCTTCCCTTCTGCTCTATTCATTCCCCAAACTGGCATTCTTTCTTGTATTTTTATTGGGCAGAGCACCTTGCTAATACACAAGTCTCAACCACACTCAGAGACCTTAATGAAGGGTTGGTTAAACTTCCTGCAGACTAAGTTTCAAAACATGAAAATATTTTTGAACGCAATTAAAAATCTTAATAGATTTCCCAAAGCCAATGCAGAATAAAAAACATTCTTCTTTGGCAACTTGAAAATAATGGAGAAAATTCTGACCACAATGTCTCTGAAGCTTTCCCTAGAGTCAAACTGGAATTTTTATTGCTGCGTTGCCTTTTTAGTCATGCCACTTTTTAGCACTTTTAGTTCTAGAAGTAAAGGCTAAATCCATGAGCAAAAGTTTCTGATGCAGTTAGAAGCAGCTTATTCCGCCTGTGTTGTTTATGAACTGCGTGTCATGCCACTTCTTTTAACTTCTGCATTGCTAAGGTTTCCAGGAAGCTGTTCAATGCTATGCCGTATATTCCCAAGTAATTTTACATGCTGCACTAAAGGCGGCTATCACCCCATGCTAGTGGGATTCAGCCACGTTTCTGTTTAAGGGCCTCCCTCACTGACTGCAGCTACAGAAGTGTAATGACACAGGCGAACTTGCTCCAAATTAAAGATTTGGCCAACCAAAACCACATCATAGCTCAGATACAACACAGGTACCTCATTAGCAAATGAATTCTGATAAGACAAAATTTGTTTTGTAACTATGTGCATCCAATGGTGTATAAATACATCAATCAGACATTACATCTTAGGACCTCCAAACTGGGGTTCAGCCAGGTTTGCTAAAATAGATTAATTGTTACCTCCCTTCCAGAGTAGAGTCTGGGCAAAGTCCTTAGTTTTCTGTCAGATTACTTAAATAAGCCCAAGTATAAGCTGTCACAGTTGTTAGTATGAGCATTGCAACAATGGAAGAGCCACTCACAACCACCCCACCCCACCCCTGTGTCCTGTACAGGCAGTGATGTGCCTGTTCTCAACTGCTTACAGGCTGATGGGACAGTGGTGAAGGCCTGCCGTCACTAACATGGCAATTTAGGGCTGAGCTACAAAGAGGTGGCAGGTGTCCTTGCAGGCAGCTCACCACTTTATTGTTTCTGTGCCATGTAACTCTGAAACCAATTAGGCCTGTATGCATACATTTCAGCTGTGACTCCTTAAATTTGGACTTCTCTGCATTATCAAATACAGGCAACTGTGATTAAGCTTTGTAAGACTTCTCAGGCTCAGAAAAGTGTAGTACGGTTGAGGTGTCTCCTTAAAGTCTATGTGTTTATTTGCTGAAAAAGATTTAAAACATAGCTATCTCTTTTTGAGCACAGACATAGAAATATTAAAAAGCAAAAAAATTACTCTTTGGTTGATTAGCACCATTAAGTCTGCAAACACTGCCATTTCTGGATAGGAACAGGACTAACAGCTACCATCCTCTCCTTCTTGCTCTGCATTAATCTGAATCCTGTATCCTGTGAGTGAGCACATACAGACTATAAATAAAAGGAACATAAATTTCATAAGTGCTCTACACAGAATGTTTTGCTCCCATATTAAACTCAATAATAGCCTTCAAAAACCAAATCATCTGATTTCACCTTTATGCTAAGAAATGTCCTTTTAGGATATCAGAATCTAAACATGGTGTTAAAGACCTGGTATCAGAGGAAAAGAAGTCAAAGGGAAAAAAATAACAGTGAGATCTTCTTTAGGTCATGCTGATCAGTATCAACATTTTGAATTACACCTAGAGGAGACTGGTTCCCTGAACTCATATGCATTTAGCTTCTAGAAGTGTATGTGGAAATTTACAAACACTCCCTGAAAGATGCCAAGAGACAAGATACTTGCAGAAAAGTCTTAGATGACTAAACTCAGCTTAAAAATTACATGTGCTTACTATTATTCTCTGAGTTCAGATGGTAAAATATCAAACAGCAAAAACAAACTGCACCCCCCTGACCAAGACTTGCACTGTAGGGTGCTTCAGGAGAAGTTTTGCCTGTGTGCATGCATATTATAAATGTCATGTCTTTGTGTGTGTATGTATATTTGCATATGTGACATTACAGGAGAGACGGGGGAGGACTCTGTATCGGGGAGTGTAGTGATAGGATGAGGGGTAACGGTTATAAAGTGAAAGGGGAGATTTAGATTAGATATTAGGAAGAAATTCTTTCCTGTGAGGGTGTGAGACACTGAAACAGTTTACCCAGAGAAGCTGTGGATGCCCTGTCACTGGAATTGTTCAAGGCCAGGCTGGATGGGGCTTTGAGCAACCTGCTCTAGGGAGAGGTGTCCCTGCCCATGGCAGGGGGGTTGGAACTCGATGATCTTTATGGTCCCTTCCAACCTGAACCATTCAGTGATTCTATGATTTTATGACATATGCATGCACACACCAATGTGTGTATATACTAAAAATTTGCCCTACATATATTTACAGCATCTGTTTTGC
Organism: Thinocorus orbignyianus; assembly: GCA_013400375.1. Lineage (NCBI taxonomy): Eukaryota > Metazoa > Chordata > Aves > Ciconiiformes > Thinocoridae > Thinocorus > Thinocorus orbignyianus. The sequence goes on along the minus strand of VXBW01003498.1, from coordinate 570,903 downwards.
ATACAGTTTTTGTTTTGTTTGTTTACTCTTTAAACTCCTGTTATATCCTGCCTTTTACAACCCCTCATCAGCTTTTTCCATTGCATATTTTTGCTTTCAGAAGTCCACGAACCAATTCTCCACCTCTTGTGTCCCCATCTTCCCCAAAGAAGTGTTCCTGGCCATCAGCATGAGAAACGTACCACAATGCACACATTCATCATACACAAACATGATAAGGTATTGTCAGACATATTGCAATCTTCAGAATTTTCCCTCTAGAGCTATGTATACACTTGCCCATGCACAGACTCAGAAATGTATGTTAGAATGTCAGTTGATACCACGATTACAGTTATCACAAGCCCTGACTTGGATGCCCTCTGTCTCAGAAGTTTGATGAGCTGGGTGGCAGCTTGGAGAACTGCATTTGTTTCAGTACATGGAACGTGCTGTTGCAGGGCTTTGGGATGTGAATGAAGCTACATCAGATGAAGAGGTGGCTTTATTTCTGGCTGGCTCAGCATGCTGAGGAGAATGGTAAAGGAAGAGGGAGTCACAACTCCTCCTTCCCTTTCTCTCTCTGAGGTTACAGGAGGAAGTTGTTCCACATAGGCTGCCATATAAATGACTGCAGGTGAGGACAGTCTGAAACAGCAAGGCAGAAACCAGGGCATTCCCTTCACTTTTTGCGTATGGTTATATACTTTACGTTGTGATTTTACTGTTCCTAAATCCAGTTTCTATTAGATGTTTATTTCTTATTTATTTTTAGTCTGAAACTACTCACTTAACATTTGAAATTTTCATAAATATTTTTTCTTAAACTTGACAGCTAATAGTTATATTGATTCTGTTGTACTCTTCCCATGAGGCTTATTTATTAACAAACTAGCTTCAGGTCAGTTTCACACGGAAAAAAAATCCTACCTTTCTCACAAAGTATTAATATGTGTAGGGCTCTTTCCATAATCTTGACCTCTGTGAAATAAACCCATGTCCAGTTTGCCGGAGCAGTCACCATGTTACCCTGTGGATCACTGCTATTATGAGGATAAATTTGGTGTCTTGACAGTAAGTTAAAGTATGGTTTGGGAAATATATTTAAGCTTTGATGCTTAGAATTGTCCTTTCCAAACAAGAGTTTCTGGGTGGCATTTTAAAGTTAAGCTGTCTGATGCTGTTTTCCTGGATATGATAACACTGCAATGTGTCTGGTTTGTTAGAGGCCGTGCTTTATGAATAGCGCACATTTACTGATCTCTTCTTATGATCCCTTTTTTCCCAGAAGTGGAAATGACAACAAATGAGCTCACACTGCAAGGACTCGAGTACCTCAAGGTACCTCGGAGCACAGCCAGGCGCTGGAAGGGAGCGGACTGATCCCGCGACGGGAGCCATCAGAGGTGAATAACTCACCCTTGTCCTCCCTCAGAACTGACCCTTGGCCTTCTGGCTGGTTGGCAGCTGAAAGCCTGAAAGGCCATTTCCTCCCTCTCGCCTGAGGACTCAGGTGCGAGACTATGTAACTCACTGCTTTTAAAGGAGAACTTTCCAGCGTTTGTGCCAGGGGCCCTGGACGGGAGGCTGGTTCCATCGTCCTGGGCTCTCCCTGCCACATGTCCCCACACCTGATAGCTGCTGGAGGGTTTCAGTCCAGCTCAGCCCATGGTGGATACCCGGCTATCAGAGGAGGGTGGATGGGGAAGGCCAGGAGCCCCAGAGCTGCGCCACAGCAGTGAAGAAGGGCCTTCCCCCCCAGAACTCCCACTGCCTCCATGCCAGCACCACTGGCAGCACTGCAAAGCCCCTCGTGTGGCTGGTGAGGAGCAGGGTCTGGTAGCCCCAAAAACAAGAGGGAAGGCTGCACTGATTCCATACTGGCATATGTGAAATGGAGAGATGGTGGAAACAGCACTTTCTCCTACCTTCAGACTCACTGCTCTTGCCTTTGTAACTTTGGGAAACCATTCCCCCCACCCTTCCAATAAAAATTCCAGTTGCAGTGTGAGAAACTTGTTCAGGTAGTCCTCAGATACTAAACACTGAAAAAACTTGTTGCTTTTTTTCTTTAGGTCCTGCCTGTTTCAATTTTGCACTCTGTCTTTGGGACTGAGATGAGACAACATCACTCTCCAAGTAAGTCCTCACATATTTTGGTGTATCTAATATCTGCCAACAGGATTCCATGGGTTCCTTCGCTGAGGTGGGGCAGCAGCATCTCAGGTAGGAGAGGCTGGTGTTGCAATATGGTGTGCTGGCCTCGTACATGATCTTGACCTTCAGCAATTAAGAAGGGTAGAAATTTTCCTTCAGAAATGGACACTCAATGGAAACTTTGCTTTGCATATGAATCTCAAACCAAAGGCAGAGAGAGGGGAGGTAATCTATTCGCATTAGACCTCCCAGGAGTCAAAATAATGGCATTTTCAAATTAAAAAAAAGAAAATCTCAAAAAACCTCAGTCTTTTTCAACCCAAATCTTCAGATTTAGCTTTAAAAGCACTCCATCAGGCAAGTTCAGCATTTCACAACAAGGCAACATTTTGCATAGAAATCTATGATGAAAAAAAATCAGTTTCAAAATACAGAGGTAAAGAAACCTCCATCCTCTAGTCAGTTCAAATCTTCAAGATAAATAATACAAATAACAACTCAGATTGATGATCTATTTTCAAAAGGCACAGAGAAATATTTTCAAAGGCTGGACACTCTCTCCCTTTCTGGACAAAGTTTGAGTTTGCATCTTGTGTAATGGTGTCTTGCAAGTCTAATTTTCACATGCTATTCTTAAATGTACATACATGTACAACTGTAGAAGTGGGGGGGAGAAACAAATCTCAATGGAAAATTTAGCATAATTTCAGCAATATTTATATAGAGACCAAATCATGCCAGGATCCAGCAACCTGAAACTTCAAGGAACTCTGGGGAAGTTCTTTTCACCATTTCTGCTGCTGCCGCTTCTGAGCAGCTCAGTTTTCCTCTACAAAGTTCATTTCTTACTCTGCCAAAAGACTGCTGGCAAACATTTTTTTTTACATGAAACAGACAGGCTGTAATTAAACACTTGTAGATGGCTGAACTCAGTGAATTATGAATGCTCTGGGACATATAAACAATCCTACAACAAGAATTGCTTCCATAATTTGAGTCAACAAAGTGAATGAGTTCTAAGCACAATTTAATAAGGTCTGTAAGACAACATAGCTACACTTCACTCTTATTAAAATGGTCTTATGAGAATACTGTACTTTCACAGTATCTTTTAAGAGGTGGGGAAATCAGCAAGAAAGGAATATTTTTCATGTTTTCTCAAGATATGAGTTAATGCACCTCAAAGCACATCTCAAGCTACAGAACAAGTATGAAAATGCAGACAATACCAATAATTCTTCTTGAGGCTGGATCTGAATATTTTTGGTGGGTTTTATCCCCCATTTCTGTAGGTCCTGAGACCATTCCATTCCTGCTCTTTAGTCCCGCTAGTGCTGGAACAACTTGTACTAGTAGGTCTATAGTGAGGTTGACCAGCTGCTAACTTTCTGATTGTGATTTTGGCTTGTGCACCATAGCAGCTTTGCAGCAACAGGTGAAAGACACATGGCATTTAAACACCATTTTGCTGAGAAGTGGAGTAAAGCATTTGGGGGTTCTGTGCCATGATAATACAGCTAGATTGCTTTTTGGATCCAGTACTGTCTTCACATTGTGAAGATCTATCAATGCTGGATGAGAGTTTTTATCTTGGGCAGTCCTTGGCATATTTAACAATATGTTGCATTGCCTAAGCGTAAGTTTCCCAAACTGGTTCTAGTTTCTGAGTGGCTTTCCATGAGCTCAAAATCTGGTAAGATTATTGATTGTAGTCTGTAGGCGTAAATGTAAGTATAATGCACTTACCACTCCCCAGGAACACAATGTGACTCCAGCCTAAGAGTGCACACCAGCTCACATGGGATCAAGCTTAAAAGAGGTTGGGAAATGTTGAATATTTGGGTTTGATTTAAAAAAAAATATTTTTACATTTATGAACTGATTTTTTTCTAAACATTCTGGTCTCTGAAAATGCCAGTTTGGGATGAAAATAGTTTTGAAAATATCAGCCTTTTTCCCTAAGAAGGAAATTTCATCTGTCAACTAGCTGTACCATCCAAAACCATCCAGGGCAGAAATAAGTAGAAAACACATGTCCTAAATAGGTACCTCACTGTCTGTTGCTGAGCCAAAGGAGTTTACCTCAAATGGGAATCATTTGGATTGGGCTGCTTGCCTTTTTTTTAATGGCCTAATTTTGCAGCAGTAGCCATGACTATCATAACAACCAAAACAAAAAAAAAAACCAACATGGAATTGGACTCAGAATTCGTACATTCTGTCTGCCCATGAGGGAGAAGTCCAACCCAAATCTTCACTCCCAAACACACGCTAAATTTTCAGAAGCTTTGACTGGGAATTCATGGCTTCTAACTCAACTTCATCTCTGCTACCAGGAATTATATCAGATAGGGTTATGACAAACAACCTGCATCTTTTCATATTTCTCTATCACGTTTATGTTCTACACGACCTTGGAGTTATTCAGTTAGAAAGAAAGAGAAAGAAAGTGTCTTTAAGCCAAATTCTTTGTCCTCATAATTGGGGCAGCATCAAGGGCTTCTGAATTAGCTTTTGTGGTTAAGCCCAGCAGGTCACGCTGCTCTGATTTCTGACTTTCCTTCACTAGGAGTCAACTCTGACAATAGTTCTGTATGGAGAAAACCAGGTTTGTCCTTTCAACCCACTGGCAGCAGGCTTTGCTGAGTGTCTGTCTCCTGCCTTCCCTCCTATTCCTAGTGCCAGGGCCTGTACGGTGCCTTTCACTGTCAGCAGCCCTATTCAGTAGCTGCAGCAGAGGACTTCTCCCTCAGCCATATACAGACACCTCATTCCTTGTTTATTAATGCACTGAATAGCAGCCAGAAGTATAAAGGTGTATGACGCCATCCTGCCTGATCTTTCATTAAGGTAAGGAAATGTTTCTTCTGCCTACCCAATAAAAAGAGAGAGAATATGAATGAGCAACAACAACAAAACAGAGTTGGCATGAAGCAACCATGTATGGATCTGTGAAAGTAGATGTGCTCTGTTATCCTGCCTCCTTTCTCAAGGATTGGTCTTCAATCTTGGACACACCCAGCCTTAAAATTTCCCACTGTTGCAGTGGAGGGTGGTAGGCAACAGACTTTCTGATGAGGCAGAGCCTATTCTCTCTCCTTTCTTCCACTCCTTCAAGGTCTTTTCCAAGGTACTTTTGTAGTACTTTGATTGATTAAATCCTTTCGCTGCCACCCAACATGTCTCTTCACTTTCTTCACTTTCTTCTCCCACTTGAAATAATGAGTATCTTTGAATGAGGCTTTCTTGTTTTACAGTAGGGTTAGCACTTGGATTGGGGAAATACTTTAGGCAGAAGATTACTGCTAACAATCAGTATTTTCTGAAAGAAAAGTAAGCTGTTTTTTGGCAGCACCATCTGTGAGAAATGGGATCCTCCCAAACATTTGGGAAAAATCCTTACGGCCAGCTCCCACACGTCATGTTATTTTTCCCTCTGTATTGCTTTGTCTCTTAAACCGATAACTAAATGTGAAGATGCAAAAACCAACACTGTCAACTGCAAACCTTACTCGTGTACTTCTCATGCAGTGCCGGGAAGCTGGAGGCATATGTGCCTCACTGGGGTCCCTAGTATGGCACACTATGGGTGTCTAGATATCACGCCTATGCAATAGCCAGGTACTGTCAGACTACTCTTGTATGTGGAAAGCTGTAGGAAGAGGGCTTATTACATCTTGGAAGAGTGATGCTTCAGATGCCAAATCTCAGTCAGGTCTGAGACTGTTCACAATTCACAGTAAAATAAAGGATGATATTAGCTGTATGCCTGTAATCATACAGCACATTGAGCCTGTAGTACAACATAGAGGTGAAAGTGGAGTTAAAAGCCCCTCTCTGAAGAAAATGCTGCTATGCAGTATCTCTGGGCATACTTTTATGCTCTTTTCTTCCACTATGTGCATGGGTTATTCCTTTATTTTTAGGGAGTAAGATGCAATAAGCAATGAGTTTTTGAAACTTGAAACGGGTGAGCTCTGCATGAGGGAGAAAGATGATGGACACAACCACAGCATAGTCTGCTGCCTCTCTGCTCTCCCCTCCAGCTTAAAAACAGCTTAAGAAATAAAAAGGAACTGCAAGTGTTTGTGGTGCCAGGGAGTGAAAAGACCAATTTTTCACTGAATTCATTTTCTACATAGAATTCGAAGAAAAAAATGAAAATGAAATATTTGGAAGAAAGGCAACTACTTTTCAGTTCTCCTGGGGAATAGGGAGAAATGGAACTTGAACCTCTTGCTTGGAAATGCGTCTTCTGTGAGGGACCAGAGAAAATTTTAAGGAACAAATTTGAGCTGTGATGGATGACTTGTGGTTGTGACTTTTCAGTGGAGAAGAGGAAAGGATGTTTTTAATTTCAGGTTCATGGAAAAAAAATTCATAAAATAAGGAAAAGAGTGGTAAACATGAACATAAAATTACAAAGGGGATTTAAAATGCAATGCAAAAGCCTAAAAATGTGACCAGTGACAACAAGGCAGACAAACTATAAATATCAGTAGTCATGAGAAGCTGGCCTGATATAAATGGCTTTAGGAATTCAAGGGGGAAAGTACATTACATTCAAGGTGTTGAACCCAAGTCCTAAATAAATGCTTGACAGACTCACTAGGTTACATATTTCTGTTACTATTTTTCTAAATTTCCTTTCCAGAAGAGTCTGTTCTGGACAGTACGTCTGATTTCCTGCATAACTCAGGCCATATAGTTTCACCCAGTCATTTCTGCATTAAACCCCCAAATCTGCAGTTGAGTTAGGACCTATCTTTCACAAGGGCAGGACATCTTGCATAGAAGACCCCAGCTGATGATTAGCAGAGCTGTGGATGGTTGTGTTTGCTGTTAAATCTTCTGTCCTATTTCCAAGGTAAATCTTGCTTCAGCTGCCAGCCATTGGGCCTTTATACGCCTTTGACTACCAGATTTAAGAGCTCTTTAGTCTGGATTATTGACCTGATTTTTTGATGTAGTATCCTTGGCTCTCCACATTCCATCCACAGAACGTAAATGCCAGTGCAGAGAAAGTTACAGGAGAAGAAACTGCCTCTGTTCACACAGATGTTGTTCACTGTTTGGCACTTTACAATATCTGGTTCAACAGACACTTTGAAATAAGCTGCAGAAGATGATGGTTTGAGGAACAGAACTGTGGTGTGTAGAAATGTTTTCCCTACTTAAATGTGACCCCCATGAGAATCAGTGATGTTTCTGGAACAAGAAGGACATTTCTTATATACTTACTTAATACAAAACATAGCTGATCATGATTATTTAAAATCAATAATTTTAGCTACTTAAAATTAGGTGTGTGTGTGTGTGTGTGTGTTATTTCTTTGACAAACTATACTATGCACCTATCTACATTGTCCTGGTTTCCAGCAGGGACGGGGTTGATTCCCCCCTGTCTCTCTCCGGCACAGCTATTCCACCCCATGTGTGCCAGGCCCAGGGGCAGCAGGGAGCCGGCCGGGGAGGGGAGGGGCCACAACCAGAAGTGGGCATGGTGATATCACAGCGTAGGCATGATATATATATATATCTATATCCATATATATATGGATGGGCGGCGCCGGAGTGCTCCACACCGCTGTGGGGCAGAGCCAACGGACTGCCACGTGGCGCTTTTGTTGCCGCCAAGGCTAAACCACGACATACATGCATATTGTTAACACACAACTTTTAAATATCAGTGAGACAAGGAGAGATTTGTCCAGGTCTGAACATTTTGTGTTTAAAACTTTAGTGGTAACTGCATTTGGGTATGAAGTCAAACTTACTTCACACAAATCGTAAGTTAGAGTATGATTCGCCAAATTGCAGCACAGCCTGATTTAAGATTGCAGTCAAGCTCAAGACTTTTATGCAAGTATCCTGGTTTTAACTTTCTGAAAGAGAATATAAAGAGTTCCACATGATTTAAGGATTATTTTTATCAAAGTTGCATCAACCTTGCGAATAAATCTAGTTAAAAGATGTAATTCTAGTTTCAGCCACAAATATAAAAATTTTGCCACTACAGATTTTTCCCTTTGAGCAGCAATATAGTTCTCCTGTCTGTGTTGTAATTCCTGAAATTTTTTTCCCAGAATCTTACTAGGAAGAAAGCTCACATCGCAGAGGAGTATTTTCGCCTTGTGCTGTAAAAATGTCTGGTATTAGTACAAAATAATCACCATGAGCTTATTAATGTGTTTGGCTCAGACAGCGCAGCCTGGACAGATGCCTAATGACATGCAGCCACATTTTCTGAGAAATTTGTATACAGCCACAGACAAGTCTGAAAAAAGTATAGCAATTAATTCCCGCAGACAGACAGAGATAAAAATTAAAAGTAGCACCTTAAGAAGAACAAGCAACATAAGGTGTACAGAGAATTTTTTGGGTCATCTTCACTACTAATAGCAAGCATTATCTGGATCTATGAATAGGATTCTGTGAAATGATTCATGTTCTTTAAGGGGAGGTATCTTTGAAGTTTCCTCTCATCACTAAAGAGGATTTCCGCTCTATGGATTTCATTATTGGAAGATGCCTCCTGCCGGAACTTTTCATTATTCACCCCTCAGTAAACCCTGCAAGATCTTCCCATCAGAGTGTTACCTATTGTCAGTTTTCCCATAGAATGCAATGGGGGATGGGGAGAAAGCCATCCGCTGCTGAAGGTAATCTTGCCATGTTCTGCACCAGTAACAGCATACTGAACTGTGGGCAAATTGCTCTTATGGAGGATGTAGGATAACAGAACTAAGTCAGATGAATACGGCGCTAAAATATTTCACATCAGTTTTTTAATTAATTTAAAATCTCTCTCATGCCATCTTCTTCCAGAAGACAGTGACCTATGTGTTCACTAAGCTCATTGCTTGTCCTTAATCCTTTGTAAGACTTGCTACAGAAAAAGACATGCAGGAATAGCACAATAACCACTTTTGCATCCCCAGTTTATTGAGCCTTTCTTGATTATGGCCACAAATAGAGCTGAAGTAGCGCCATGTGTGTTTAGAGTGTAACTACTTGCCTGCCAGTCATTAATTCTCTCTGCTACAGTCATTTGTTACTCCAAGAGAAAACAAGACCAGAAAACTTTCCAGACATTCCAGCCCCATTGCCGTAAGAACCAAAGAGGAATTCTTTCAAAAAATATTTAAGTGACAAAATTACAGCTTTCGAGACTGCCATTTTTGCATCCCTGGCCTCACCAGCCATTGCGGTTTCAGTGAACTCACCCAGGCTGCTTCTCTGTATGGGCAAGCTCACTCAGCGTGAAGGAATTCCTGCCACGCTGTCTCTTTTGGCCCCCTCTGCCAAAGGATCCTGGCAAGCAGCAGGTCATTTGCTTTCTGCCTCCTATAGTGTATAGTGTAAGCAAAAGAAATTGCACTAAAAGCTTAGTAAGAGTTCCTTTTATTCTGCTTCCCCTCACAAGGTCCTGAACACGTGCTAGAGGTCAACAGAAGGATGATGCTGATGTCAGGAAAAAGACATCAGTGTTTTATGAGTTGCTCTCCCCTGCTGCTTAGCAAATCACTGATGAGCTGACCTTGATCTCTTCAATGGTTTTGACATTTTGAAGTATTTGCCTGGGTAATTTCTGATCTGTTGTTGTTTGCCATGCTGGCTCAGTAGTCATCTTTGGTGTTGTATAGCTGGTCACCTAATTCTAGAGAGACCAGTTTTTCTGTCTGAAAAAAATATCAGATATATTCTGGATAGGAATTCTGAAGTGAATAAACAGGTGGAGTAAAAATGAAGGAATTTGTCAGGTTAAGAAAACTTTTGTGGGATTGTTGCAGTTTTATGGTATAGCACCATAAGTACAAGGAAATGGTGCTGCTGCCTTTTATTCATGACAATATTAACACATATGAACAGGGAAGAAATTTTTTTATTGCAACTTTCTCATCTCTAGCCAAAACACTATTCTTTCATAGCATTTGCAACTGGATAGTTCTGAGATGAGCTTGTTGAATAGGAGAGGCATGGTTTGCAGTTTGAAAGTATACAACAAAGAGGGTGGGCTTCTGAGCTATCTGAAGAAATAATAATTCCTTCTTGGACTTTCTTTATGGGATGTGGGGGTTCTGTCAGTTGTCTCCCAGCCTGAAGGTTATATCATGAGCTGGTTTTGATCCTTAGTCACACCCCAGCATTTTCCACACAGGATTAGAATCATGTCGATCACATTTTTTGGATTTGCTCTAAGACTGTGTCTCACCTCACACTATTTTTCATTAGAAAGGCAATATCCTTGACCTTGAATTGAATTCTCTGTCCTTTTTCACTGCTGTAGAAAATCCCCACAAAAAGTGATGCTACTTGCGTGTTCTCTTCTTTGTCATGCAACTGGGAGAAAGACTAACTTCTATTCCTTCCTTTGGAGGCTTTCTAGTCTGGCAAATCCAAATTTGCTTTATTCTGCCATTACATTTAGTTTCTTTGTTAAATCCCTGTATATGCTCAGCTGGACTAGGCATTTTTCAGTTGGTGTTTTTCCTAAGAGTTGCTATATTTTAACTCTCCTTCCTTGCTGAGGTTCTGTCTTAAAATTAAATTTCTGCTTTCATCCTGACTAGGTTAATTGTACAGTCTCAAGTGATGTAGTCTCAACAAGCTGCTTAGACACCAACAGGTGAAATCCTGGTTGGAAGCTACAATCCACTGCCGATGGGGATGGTCCTCTGTTCTAACAGTGATTTGTCATCTATTTTATTTTTTATTGTGTGTATGGGGGGAACCCTCATGTTCTTGTTGCCAATTTTTTCAGCAGCACAGCAGTTATACTGGACATAATGGAATGAGAGGCAGCCTTTTCCCTCATCCCAAAGTTATCACAAAAACTGATGTTGAAACTGTTGACCTAAAAAAGCTTGGACTTGATGAAACAGGACATTCTGATGAAAATTTAATTGACAGTACTTTGAAATGTTTAAATAACAAGTTAAAGTTCCTGACTTCAGAGAACGTTTGACAGAGCAAACTAACATTTTTTGTTTTAATGTCACCTGAGATATTTTAATGAAAAATACAGTTACAAACACATTAGCTGATTCGGAATAATTCCTAACACTTTCTGTTAAGCCACAAGTTTTCAGAACACTATGTATTTCAAAAGCAATTGTTGGATGTTTTGCTGGGTTTCATTTAATCCCTGGTTGGATTTGTTGGTCTTAATTTTAGTAGAAATACGTACAGACCAAAAATAAACAAGGGATGTGCTATGATTGTCATGTTAATCCAAGGGTTTAATTTTTATCCTGTTTTTACTCTTTTTTAGATACAAACAGTGTCCCAGCTTAGGCAAGCGAGCACTTCAATGAAAGAGCCTTTCTTTTGTTATAATTTGGTATATGTTTTGTGTACCAAATATATACTATATTTGTACAGGACAGTACAGTAATTCATAAATAAATATCCCTTGCTCAAAGAAGATATAACAAAAGAAAGTATTATGTCATTTGCCTCTCTTCTCCCTATTTAGTTTAAATGTTAATTTTTTGTACTGCTGGTATTCCTGGGGACTCCTGATCTTAGCCCACGGGCCCACTCCATTAAGCACTAAACAAGCACACAGTAAGAAGACAAGCTCTGCCTCAGAACTTAGGGCTGAGGGAAAGCTGATAAGCCAGGATTCATTTCATAAGAATAATAAGAAAAATTAATCTAGCCTTACAATATTCTCTATTTTAGCTATTTATTATTTTTCATTTCAATTACAGATCCTAAATGCTTTGTGCTGGAACAAAAAGCTTGATGTTACAAAGCAAAATTTCATCAAAGGCATCTGAATTATTTCTGGGCACTTTCACTGTGCAACTTCTATCTAATTCTCATAGCATCTTCTAAATATACCTTATTGCTATGTTTCTTCTGTTCTCCTCATCGAAACTAATAAACTCTCTTTATGAGCTATGCATAAGGATCTCAGCGAAGGAAATGGGTCATGCTAATGATACATTTCTATAGGTATTTTATGGAAGTTTTGTATGTTGTGTAAACCTCCTGGTGCTCCTTTAGCTAACATGTAAATGCAGCCGGATGCTTCTGCGTGTGAGCGATGGCTTGAGGGAAATAGGCTGAGGGAGCTGGGACTGTTCAGCCTGGAGAAGAGAAGGCTCCGGGGAGACCTGAGAGCAGCCTTCCAGGATCTGAAGGGAGCTCCAGGAGAGCTGGAGAGGGACTCTTTGTCAGGAAGTCTAGTGACAGGATGAGGGGTAATGGTTTTAAATTGGAACAGGGGAGATTTAGATTAGATTTTAGGAAGGAATGCTTTACTGTGAGGGTGGTGAGGCACTAGAGCAGGTTGCCCAGGAAAGTTGTGGATGCCCCATCCCTGGATCAAGGCCAAGCTGGATGGGGCTTTGAGCAACCTGCTGTAGTGGAAGTTGTCCCTGTCCACGGCAGGGGGGTTGGAACTCAATGATCTTTAAGGTCCCTTCCACCTCTAACATTCTGTGATTCTATGAATAGTGCCAGAACATGCCTTTAAGAGAACTTCATATTTGTAGCATCTCTCCAATTTGAGTAGGCTTGATCCATGCTGCGATATTTTATCAGCAGGATCACCTGAAGCAGCAAACCCTTCTAGTAACCCTCAGTGTTAGCCCATACTTAGGGTCCTTCATACTGGGGCTGCTTGTTCCACATGGGCAACATAATTCAAGGTCCCAGGGATCTCATGACAAAGTAGACAGTGAGTGGCAGTTTTTCTATATCTATATATACATACACTGTGTAAATTCTAGTTGTTAAGGAAGACGCTAAGAAACAGTTAAATTCCTGGAAGCAGACAGAGGAAATGGCAGTGACCTCTAGCACAGACACTGGCAATACAGGGTAGGAAAAGAGCATAAATAACAAGGTAAGTCTCACACACAAACAAAACAACACTGGAAACAGCACTGTCTCTGAGGTGGCAAAGGGAGGAGAGCTGGGGGGCGCAGATTCTGTTATTTGATTCCTTCTGTATCGGGAGCAACATGACAGCACTTTCAGCGCAGCCAGAACTGTTGGGAAGGAATGAAAGAAATGGGCAGCACTGTTGAAGAGAAGGGTAACAACACATTTATAACTGGCTGCCCAAAACGCTCTGTTGATAAAGAGCTTTTCATGCACATTTGATATTTCTGCCTCCTGAAGAAAATTTACCAGTGACTCTGAATGGAAATGTTCAATTTTCTCAGCTGAAAGAAGTCAAAAATACACCTTTATGACTTTTCAGCAATTTAGTGAAAGCAGTAGTTTTCAGAGACATCAGAGAAGAAGGTGTAAAAGCAGGACTTTATTTTTTCAATGTCATTTATTAAGTCATATATGTAGAGATAAAGCATTTGGAATAGGATTCAAATTGCTAAATAACACGAATGATTTTGTGACTAAAATAATCATTCGTGTCATTTAGCAATTTGAATGCTGAGAAAAATAAACCAATCCATACTATTTCTGTCAAAAGTTTACAAAAATTAGTAAAATACTGACATTTTTCGATTGATTCCACCCTATTTAAATAATTACCACCTTGTCTAATTGAAATCAAACCAAGTGAAACAAAGGAAAAAAATCCCATCCACTCTGCTTTGATGATGTAGCTACCAAATTTAGGTGCTAGATACATGTGATCACAGCACTGGGAATCTCTAACAGGAGACCTCAGCACCGTGTTCACGTAGGGGTGGTGTCCATATATGGCTGGAAATAACAGCCCAAATGACAGCGCAGCTGCCGAGCCGGCCTCTGCGTGGGTGCAGCTCAGCCCTGGATTTGTAACTGGGAGGGACAGAGCCACCACAGCTTGCTCTGCCAGCAGCCTTTCCTCTGGGAATGTCAGGAATGCCCTCAGCAGGAAGCTATTGGCTAAAGGCACACGGCAGCAGTTGCATGTGTTTTGTTAACAAAGAAATTTGGGTGTCTTCAAAACAGAGGTCCACTTCTTAGTTACGTCGGTAGATGATGATACATTTTCAATGATATTTAATCCTTAAAACAGGAGTTCTTTAATATCTACTTCTGTTGTTTGCTTCTTGTATACAACCACGCTTTCTTTTAGCCCCACTGTAGCAGGCATCTATTTCTGAACTAATTTTGATGTATTAGAATCTAACAATAGTGATAATGACAAATTATTTCTTCGTAGAGTGATTGTGGGGAATGGCAGATCAGAATGATAATAAGTGATAAGTTTAAAGACCAATTTTTTCACTGGCTTGCTGTTAGAAACAATCAAGCTCATGAGAGATTCATCTGTGTGCATCATGCTGGACAGTCAACAGTAAGGACAAACTAGAAATTTATTTCTGAGACCAAGTCACAATCCATTCAGAAAGTGAATGTGATTTGACAGTCCAAAAAGAACCAAAAATCTTGAACTGTATTTTATTTGAAGAAATGTTTATATCAGTGAACGGATAAATTAAGTCACCAAGAGATGTAGGACTTAGAGTCTGCCCATAGGGAGCTGCATTAAGAATATGCTCAAAGAAATCTAGGTAAATTTTTGGTGTCTTACAAAATTGTGTTCTTCTGGCTTACTGAGGGCTTGTTACCGTAAATGCTGAGCACTCCAGCCTAAAGGCAGAGGGCACTAGTCCTGTTAACTTAAAATGTATTCATTATGTATGTAAATCTAAACAAGCCCCAAAATTCTCTGCAGATTTCCCACCTTGCAAGTTCAAGCATTTCCATCAGCTATGATGCAAACGGTAGTGTATACCTACCATGCAGGACTTGGAGAGAACTGGATGAACTATTGGCCAAAAGCATTTTTTCTGTCATTTTCTGAGTTAGTTAAAAAAATATGGATAGTGAGGTACATATCAGTGTGCTCCTTTCTTATCTCAGTATGTGGCATATACCTCCAGTATATCACTTCTACCATGATGGGAGGCTTATACTCAGTTGATACGGGGTTTTTTGGTAAACTTACTCTAAAGCCTGAAAAGACATAATACTCCGCCATCGTCTCTGCATGGATGCATCTTTAATTATGTAATTAAGACCTGGAATATGTAGATGGGATAGCAGAGGACAGCTGTACTCCCTGAGTGGGTACCAACTCCAGCTGCCTGTTGCAGACTATGGTGATTGTGCTTCTTTACTCTGCAACTCCTCGACCTGTGTCAAATTCAGGTGATTCCTCCCTTTTGCTTTTGAATCACAAAAAGCCCTCAAAAAAAGAGTTCACGAATGTCTAGTAAAGATTCATATGTAGTAAATCTTAATATTATTGGTCTGGAATGGTTTATCTGAAATAGCTAGAAGAAAATTAAGAAGAAACTGGCAGTACAATCATTCTCACAGAAATCTTACCACCTTCACATAAGTTTATTTCCTGCATTATACATACATGTGTGTTTGTGAGTGTCTGCATGCATATTTCCATATGTAGAGTATAGCTTAAAGGAGACAAATCACATTTTTTGAAGCTTTTACTTTACCACAGAAGCAGTATATAGTATTCTTCACTTATACAAACTGTGGCCTAAGATGTGACCTAGTTTAAAACTTCAGTACATATTCACATACCTAAATAACAGCTTTATTTTAACTGGTCTGATACACTGCCAACCCCTCATCATTTGACTGGAGGACAGGTATTTGCTGTAATAGCCAAAAGGTGTTTATGTGCCCAAACAGAAATAAAAAATATCTATTTGGCTTTTGGTCAGTAGCATTACATTACAATGCAATATACATAAACACATACATATGTGTGTATGTATTGACTGTAAAGACTGCAGTTCAAATTTCTTTTTGAAGAGTGGCTTGAGGAAATTGATTCTTACTCCTGCGATAAAAGTATGTATTTTGTATCTCATCATCACCAGAATTTCTGATCACACTGGGTTTCCTCTGAGACAGTAGGCCATGAATGATTGAAATTTCACTAACTGGACCACTGAAATAATCAAATGATCCCTTATTGTTAACTTCTGTTCAGTTTGACAGACCAAAAAGAGACATCAGTGGAATGGTATTTTTATTTACTTAATGATGAGATGGGTTACATAATTTTTGCTGTCTCTCTTTTCATTGGTAGAAATTCATGCAGTTTATTATTAGTAGAATGGTGAAGCGTTAGCACACAATCCTTTATAGCAGAACAGCCTCAGTGTTTTTCATTTTCTGGTTTGGAAACTCACAGAAAGATTTCTGCTGTTACTAAAAAATTTCTATGTCTTTGAAGTGGAGTGCAGCCTCTGTCATCATCTTTAGCAAACAAGAGTACAAATTCTGATTAAACACTTTTCATTAATTTTCTTTTGATAGACTTTACTTTTAGAGTAAGAAAAAAGAATGCTATTTTGCAGGAACTATATGGTAACTCTAAAGGAACATGCTAGCTCTGCAGGAAACCAAAGTAACTGAGCAATAAACTGTGTCATCACTACCTAGGTTATCTCTTGATAAATACAGGAAGACCATTGCAAAAATCTCACCAGACATACTATTTTTATTGACTAAAGTGAACTAGGCACAAGAATTGCTGCTTCATTTTCTATTTTCTTTTGATAGTAAGTTGCAAGGTTTAACTTAGCTTAGTTTACTGTTGCAAGTATAACTAAACATCTTATAGTTTGGAAAGAGAACGAGTTGTCTATTTTTTCTTGTGTGTGTCTGCACCAACATGCACATGTTGAGGACCTTGTCATGTACCTTATTCTCCTCATATGAACTGAAATATGTTCTAGATTTTAAACCAGTTACAGAGTATGGGCTTATGGGGCAACACATATCATATATATGCATGTAACTGTAAGATGAAGATGGAAACAGAAAACTATATAGGTTGGAAAGGATCTCTGGAGTTCATCCAGTCTATTGTACTGCTCAGAGCAGACGCATTGTACACTACTTTTTGGTAGCATCAGCAGGGCATATTTTAAATCAGGACCACTTCCATGTCAGACCAGTTCTGTAAAGAGTAAAGTTTCCTTATAGTCAAGGGATCACACAAGAACGCAAGAACATTGCTGAAGTATTACAAAACTAACGAGGAGTAAAACAACGAGAAATTGCTAGCACTGTCATGTTGCTTCTGAGTTACAATACAGTATGGAGGTAAAAAAATAACCTAGCCTGTGTCCAGGAGTGGTGTCCCCACCAACAGTAAAAATATAGAAGCTCTTACTGTTTGCTACAAGGCAAAACAGCAGACAAACCATGTAACATCAGCCAACTCATGCACCAGGTGAAGCATAAGTTGTGCCTACTTCAACAAAACAAGGGCTATCTCAGATGCATAAAACTACCTATCCGTTCTGCAGCATAGATTATTTTTACACCAGCAGACTTTGGATAGGACTGTAACCTTCTTCATTGTTTAGGAATGTTTGGGATACATTAATGATGGGAGAAATCCAGATGATCTTAGACAGTGGCATGGAATAGCAGTTTGTTATAGGCCTTTTATAGATTTGGCTGCTTCTCTTCATGTAGTAAAAGACAAAAACAAAAACGTCTGGAACAGAGATCTGTAAAATGGGTATTGCCTTTAACTGTTGTTTGTGTACAACACTACAAAAAAAGATAATAAAAAACTATAAAACATCTGGGTTTATATGAGATCTTACTCCAGAAATTGCCACGGTTGCCCAGAGTTGAAATTTAGTCAAACTTTTTCCTTCTACCTGCTCAAAAGCTACAAAATATGAACAGAATTACAAGGATAAAGGGAAGTCAAGAAAGTTCTCTCTGGAATTTTCCATATATTTGTCCTTTATTTCTTGGAAATGCAGGTAACCTTGCCATAAGTATATGATAAACATCATGTAATAACAACATCTACATACATCCATCTGGTTTCAATATTAAAACGATATGTATATAACATACAGCAACTTTATTACTTAATGGAGGGTAACTGTGATTCTGAATAAGAGGGATTAAAATACTACTTTTGAGGATTAATAAACAATTCTTGAATCGGGTCCTCTGTTCTGAATAAATTTGGAACAGCTAAAGATTCAATTAATCACTAATTGCTTCACACTGAAAGTCTGAAATACACGCTGTACTCCTTTGTTCACTTCAGCTCAGAAGTAACATTTCTCAAATTTGACATTATATAGAAATCCAAAAAACCTCGATGCTTATTTCATATTATTTTATGAGAAAATATGCACAGCAAAATAGATGTGCTATTCTGAATGACTGTACTGCAGGTTACATTGAGGTTACATGCCCTCTGCCTCCGGGTTTACCTCTCTTTCTTCTCCCATGTTTTGGCAGGGAATGATGTACTGTTTTAGTGCTGCCTATCTAACTTTGGTTTTGCTGCACCTTTGTCCTGCTGGATTGTTAATGATGGAGTAGGAAATATTTGCTCCCAAAAAGCAGAAATTGAGCTCTCCCACAAGTTTGTAATGTAAGAAAATCATTTTCTCTGTTTTATTGTGGTTTGTTGAAGCTTCTTTTCTTTCATGTTTTATAATAAGCTATGGCATTTAATGATGCCCTCAATAAATGTCACTAACAGTTTTTTTCCTCTTTATATGCCAATGATTAATGTTTTCTATGTATTCAAAGAGTTTGTTTATTGCCACAACCACAACTACAGCTTCCCACAAAAAAACAATTCCTAGTTAAGCCTTCTGTTGACGCTAGCATTTATTTGATGATCAGAAGTTGTCTATTGTCTTGCAAGCAACAAGGCGAACATGTTCATCAATTAATGGATATATTTAGATACCTATTCTTAGAAACTTCACCGCCTTTGGTTAGTTAGGAGAAAAAAAGACTCTTAAATTCATCTCAGCAACAGAAGCTGAAAACAGTTTCTTCCAATGACATGCTGCTCATTTTTAAAAATAGGCTGGTAAAACACGACAGACATGCCAGGGCACGGCAGGTAGTTAGGCCATGGTCAAGGCCACGCTGTGTGCTCATTTTCTCTGTTAGACAGCAGTGGTCCTTAGGGTCCATCAAGGTAAGAATAACTCTTACTGACATTTCCAGGACAAACATATCAGGTGTTTGTGGGTGAAGACCTAGGCCTAAATGACAAAGTGCTGCCATTTGCGCACATCCGATACTCAAACGTGGTGTGATTTATCATGTTAAGCAAGTGGTATGTTCTCGGAAAACAAAATGTCACGCGTCTTCAGTGCACCCTGACCTTTTCAGCCAGTCTTTCTATGGAGACTGTGACACAGACCAATGATGTCTTCCCCACCTGCCACAACAACTTCAGTGCCTCTTTCAGAAAGAGTTTCTGCACAGTAAATGTGTTCCTCTTTGTTCTCGTAAATATGGTAATGACAGAAATGAATCTTTTCCAATCTGGTTTCCTAGACACATGAGTGTAGAAGGAGGAATTTAAACAGAAACCAGAGCCGTTGACTATTCATCAGGGAAACGTTTTATATATACAGTTAGGATTCCTTTACCAAGCTTGTACATTAGTATATTCTATTTACGTTGTGCAGAGCTCACTTCCTAAATATTGTACAGTTCAGTGTCATGTCCCTTGTGACCTTGTTTTCTTTTAGGATAGAGCAAAAGAGTAAAACCTTCTCATCTGCCATATTAGCTGACTGCTTCCGTTATGGCAGGGCTAAGAAACCTACAACATTTACTTCATATGAATTACTACATAATTTTGGAGGATATTAAAATTAGACGCCCTGAAGTAGGAAAATGTATAGCCTGCTAGCAGCGTTTAAAAATGTTCCTTCAATCCTCAAGAAAGAGAAGGGTCTTCATACATGGTCTGTGGCAACTCAAAAATAAAAGAATGTGCAAAATTTACAAACGAGAACAAAGCCAGGATGAGGCCCTGATGTGTTGGGTACTATGTCCTTAGCCAGAGAAAACATCCACTGACTTTCATGCAGTAGAGAGGTTATGTACAGTGCCACTTCATAATCTCAGCCGCGCCAGTTCACACTCCTGAAATTACATTTCTCTTAGCTACTGCTAGAAGTAGAATTCATTTCAAGTAAAAGGGACACTTGTTTAACTTATTTTGAAATCACATGATTTCAAAATGTTTCAGCAATACTACTTTAAAGCAATGAAATTTTGATCCAAAAGAAGCAGAGAGCAAAAGAGTTAACAGATTTTCCACTTCTTTTCATCAAGCTCGGTGGCAAGTAAACCTCTCAGCTCAGCTGTCAAGCAGACAGCAGCTCAGCTCTGAAATGATGGAAGGTGTTCATCTCCTTGCATGCCTCTTTACGGCCAGCAGTTCATTCTCTAAAAATATGACTGTGGAAAAAGTTAGAAATGTTTCAATTTATTTAGGTCTCCCTTGTAAATCAGGAATTTGCTCCACTGATATAAACAAAGTTTCAGCATTATTCAATTGCTTAAATCAGACTATAACTGGTATTCTACATTATGTTAGCCTAAATAGTCTTACATTAATTTTTTTAATTCAGTAGTATTCAGATTTTGCATTGCTTTGCTGGACTCTGCATACAAAAACTTCAGAAAGGCATTTGTCAGGGCAGCAGAAGGAGTTAACGTTGAAATGCACATTATTACAACTGAAAGGATGTTCTCCAGCTTCCATTAGTTTCTGTGATTTATATCCTAAAACCAAAAATGAGTAGCTGAAAATAATATGTTACAACAAAACCTAATAACTTTGTCTCTCTTATATTCACAGTCTTTGTTGTTTTGCTTGGAGACACAGTACATGGAATTTTATCTATAAATCAAACTCTTGGAAATAAACTTGCTGAAATCACAATCAGAGTCAAATATTTATGTGATGATTTTGGTAAGAAGTTCAGTAAATATGTTGTCATCAGCTAGATTCTCAAGAAAACATCCCAGGTTCCTTCTCCTTCAACTTGGAAAAATATGATTCAGTCATGGACAAGAAAATTATGCTCGACAAAACAGCTGCCTAGCAGGTCTGCACAGGAGTACCTTCACCATGCTGCCTAGTTTTTATAAGTTTCATGGTGTGCTTATTTTCCTTTGACACTTCCCACAGCTGACACTTGGACAGTCTTTCACAGACCTCCGCTGCCTTCCATCCCCATACAGATTCCATTTATTCCTTTCATTACTCTGTCCTCCTTGTGCTTTGTAATTTAAGCTTGGTGGTTTCCTGCTTTTTATCTTAATCACCCTGCCTTCTCCCAGCAGCAATATTCAGATCCCAGTTCCATACCCTTCTTTTATTATCTTTTTCTCATATTGCTTATCTTCATCCTTTTCCTTCCACCTCCTCCCGTCTCCACTGTTCCTGTTCCTACTTCATATCTCTCTTATCACCTTTCCTCACTTTACACTTATCCATTTCTCTTGTCATCCCTTCACTAGCTATATCTTAGCTGTTTTCTCCATGCCTAATAAAATTTTAGTTATCCAGGCTTTCTCCGTAGCTTATTCTTTTTAGCACCTAGATGTGAACCATTTCTTTCCTTCTTATGGCATGGCTTTTGCAGCTACCTTGTCTGTCCTAGGAGAGCTTTTCCCCTCACATCCTCTGCTGTGGATCAGGTCTTGCTGGGTTTAGGTACTGATACATAGCATCAGCAGTGGTTGTCTTGATACTGGCTGATTGATTCCTTTCCGTTCTCCAGTAATCTCTCTCTTCAACAGCCTCTCTTCTCCTACCCCTTATCTTCTGAGGTCTTTGAGTCCTCATTTTCTAGTTCCATACACAGTGTTCCCAGAAACTATGGTAACATAGGTAAACACATGGATAAATAAATAGTTAACGGCATATTTCATAATGAGGCAATAATAAGCTGCCATTTTAAAAAGTTTTTCTAAAATGCCCATAAGTTAGATGTAAATCAGAATTCAGAGCACACAGAAAGTATAAGAGACTAAGAAGCTTTGCACTGAGCATTTCACAGAGATAGGTAACTTTGGTCCATGCTGAAATCCTCTCAGTTTTTGTGGGTTATCTGAATACCAAGACTGACAGGAACTGGTTTGGTATCATTTACAGACAAATAGTGAAAAGGAAAGAGAAAAAAGTAAAATCAGAATGAAAAGTCTGCAAGTCTGTGCAGTCCCATTCAAAGTGAAAACCTCTACTCATGTTCAGCTGCTGACAGAAAAGCAAATAAGATGACAGACTGTATAAGGAATAAGACAGGAATTAATGTGGAAAAATATGCAACTCTATAGTATAAAGTAATGGTACAGCATCAGCTTAAATATTGTGATTAATTCTGTGTATTCCATCTCAAAAAAGGAGATTTCAGGATTAGAGCAAGTCTAATAAAGAAGACACGAGTAGACCAATTGATCTTTAGAGTTTATAGACAAGAGTGGTTGTTGTCCATGAGGGAACAGAAACCAGTACCTTCACTAGAATCTTTCCTAAACACATCTGTATTTCAGTTTGGAGAGCTAGGTCTTCACACAGGGTATTAGTTTGGTGAGGTCTAAACAGACCATGAAGATCTTGTGAGAGAAAAGTTGCAATATAAATATAGACTAATAAACTTTGCCTACTGTTAATAGTTATCTTAATTTTGTCATTTTTCAGATTTCCGGAGAAGGAATACCTAATACCTTAGTGTTTAACTGCATATTTACATAAAACTTTTCCATGTAACTCCTCATTCGTAAGAAATAAAGCGTGCCTGTTTAGAAAAATTCCGAGGCACATTCCTTAACATTTTCATCTTTAACCTTTAACCTTTTCCTTTCTTGCTATTTATATCACAGACGCAAAGTTAAAAATCTCAGCAAATTTGTATAAGTGAGATGCAGGCAACTGCATTGTATTTATTCTCCTTGTGTTCCCATTGCTTTTTTTCCCCAGAAAATCACTCCTTTGAGAATCAGAAACCTTTTAACTTGTAGTTTGAATTAATGTATTACTCTTTGTATTATATGTTTCTTTCTTCCTCATTGATGCTTATTCTGGCTAAGCTTTGAGAAAACAACTGTACGTCTTCTCTAATTTTGTTCTGCTAAATTCGATAAACTGTGTAATTTTGTTCCAGTCCCCTAAGTTTCCTCAAACAAGGGAGAGCAGAACTGTACACATTTCCCAGTTTGGGTTTGGTCTCCCAGTGCTGTGTGCAAAAACTTCAGTCCTTTCTCTTGAAAATACCTCGCCTGATATATCCTAAGATTGCCTAGATGTTTGAATTTATTGTTTTTTTTTCCAGAGATTTGGTTATCCTGTGATTGATTAATACAAATGAAATTTTCATCTTCTTTTATTTGCTTGAACTTTACCCCAACCCACTTGATCAGGCATTTCAGTGCAGGCCACAGCTCACATACTTATTTTTAACTAGTAAGCCTTGTATGGGAAAGTTGAAGGCTGGTTAATTTCTGTTAGTCATGATTCCCCCCGTGGATTTTCTTAATAAATTGTTTGTTGTTGCCATAAAAAACAAAATCACTGACAATATTAAATCACTAATTCCTCTCACCACCTCTTGTCTGACAGCAGCTGAACAACTAATTCTGCCTGCTAGTAGCTGAACACTTGTTTTATAACTGCACCTATATTTTAACGATAGCAAAACAACTAATAGCGTTCTGCTAATCTGAAGACTTCCTTCAACAGTCCCCATGAACTCAGTCTAGTCAGAGCATGGTAAAAATCTTCCATTTTTTCTGTAACAAAACTTGTACAATCTCATGTGTCAATGATGCAAGAAATTTTACGGATTTTTAACGTAGAAAAGAGAAACAAACTGCACATTCTTGAAAGAATCTAAAGAAGTGTCTTAAGGTTTTCTTCCTTTGGAACACAGAAGCAATAACCTTATTAGGCATGTGTTTGTTTCCAAAAAGAATCAAGAATAGTTCAGAATGCTTCAGGTAACTGTCCAGTCTACTGAGACTTAAAGTGTCATTTCATTCAGTGTCTTCATAGATAAATGATATAATAATTTAAACTAAAAAAAATCCTAATAAACACCTGTTGCATTTTGGACTTGAAGTCAGAACAACAAAGACATCAGCACAGCTGTAAAATGCCACTTAAGTAGCAGGCCCATGGATTCTTTCTGGGTGAGTCAATAGTCAATGTTTGCATGTTTAATCACAGGTCAAGAAATTGTGAGTGACAAACAAAACCTGTTGCATAAGGAAAGAGAAATCCTACATTACAGGAAAGTACATTCTGAGAGTTTTCTGATTCCCAAGTGAAAGAGTCACTAACTCTCTAGCAGGGAAGGTTGAATCATCCTGGTCTAAAAGTGAACTAAACTTTGTTTTGGAGACATTTGTTCCTTGTAATTGTTTGTCTTTTCATTTTTCATATCATGGTTTTCCATTTGGATTGGCACTAGAGCTGGCAGTTTGGAGACTGTTAGGGAATAAACTTACAGCCCTTGCAATTTGAGAGAAGGAAATAAAATTAATTACTTTCTTTATGCCAAGTTTCTGATCTTACTACTACAACAGGAAAGTTCAAAAGCTGATTAGGTAAGATCCAAATGACACAAGCAGAGTATTACTGGAAAGTAAATCTTCTGAGGTTTGTGTCTAAAAATAAAAATTCTATTAAATAGTATATTTATCTTTGAAGAATTTATCAAACTTAGAATTTGATTGCATTCCATAGTTGATGAAACAAAAATAACTGTAGGCAAGATACAAAGGTAAGAAGATCAAATAAAGATGGTACAACAGTAATTGAGAAAAAGGTCTAATGCAACCATTTAGCAGTGGCAAAGAGTTTGAACTTTAGTTTCCAGCTCACATACATCCCAGTAATTGCTATTAAAAACATTTACCAAATCAAAGCAGTCTGCACACTAACTGATACTTTCTAAGATATCCCTAAGAGCAACTATTTAAATCAATATTGATGAAAAATCCTTACACAGTAAGAATTGCTTTTTTCTATAAAGGTTCATTGAGTTTGGCCTCAAAAACCCACCATCTTGTACCACAATACAAAACATGGATGAAACCCATGACAGAGAAATACACAGCTGAAACAAGACACAAAGGGGCAGAGATTAATTCCCTCTCAGCATTTAAGCATATCCTCAGAGTTAAAATACACATTGAGGGATGTTGCTCACTCAGGGCCAGATATGATACCCTCACACAAAACTGGTAGGGGGGAAGTTTTCACTGCTATTGGCTCATGTTCCTCCCACTAGACACACAAAGGGTTTCTGAGGTCTTTCTGGCATGTTTCGCCAACACCACATTCACTTTAAAACAAAATAAAGATGTTAAACCAGAAAGTTAGTTTGTCCTGTATTTAAAAAAAAAGCAGAATCTATTATATGTTTTCTAATTAAACTATGTTGAAAATTCTCTTAAGCATTTTGGCAATGTTTAATTTACACTATTTTTACAGTGGCTTTTTTTTTTCCTTTTTAAAGGGAGAATCCCTAGTGCTTTGGTTCTTAGAGGATGATAAAAATTATAAATAGATGTGGTAAACCTCTAAAGTCTAACAAAGCTTTTTCAAATATAATTTCCACTCTGTTTTTTTAAATGATTTATTGGAATCTGCATCAAGGTCCCTGGCATCCACATGGGATAAGTAGCTTGTAAGTTTAAGAGGTAAAGGTCAGGTTGGATGGGACTTTGAGCAACCTGATTCAGTGAAAGATGTACCTGCCCATAGCAGGGGAGTTGGACTTGATGATCTTCAAAGGTCCCTTCCTACCCAAACCATTCTGTGATTCTATGAAGTCTAGAACAAGACAAAAGAAATACACATCTTTCCACCTTTCACTACCTGCAGTCAAATACTTCAGGACCAGGTATGATAAATTACCAGACTGAAATGCACTATGCAAGGACAAGGAAAGAAATTTATTCCAGGTAATATTTATTACTTTGTCTCTTTAAAATGTTGACATTTCAAGAAAGCACTTCAAAGATTTAGAAAGTGAAGACTCCTCCAAGTAAATAACTCTCTGAGCAAAGCACAAGCAAGCAACAGAAGAAATTTGATTAATCTTATTGACCACCAACCCAGACTTTTAAACTACCTTTCAGTCATCACATAGAATATGAGATATCAATGGCAGTTTCCACACTAGGCTGCAGGAGTAAATCCAGTGATGTCAAAGATACAGCATATTTTATAACCGAAGTAAACGAACTAATTCTAGGAAAAATAAATAAATTAGCAGTTGTGCAAATATCATACTATTAACTATTGTTTCAGCAGAGTGGTTGGGGGGTCCAAGCGATGCTTTGGCAAAGCCCTCACATGGAAGGCTGGCTGCCAAGCGCAGCTGTGCAGTGACAAGTCTGGAATGTCCTCTGAGTAAGACTGGCTGGAAATCCCTGAGGACTGTGAGAGTGGGAGGTTCTTGAATAGCTTGAGAAATATGAAAGCCCCATTCAATAATAATAAAAAAAAAATCATTAAACTTAGTCATATAAGAAGGAAACATGAAAATAACCTTGCAAAAATGTTGCTGTTTATTCACCCTAGGAAAACAAATACTTCCTCCTAGCTATACTTCCTCTAAGGTTCACTTTTTCCAAAGGGTAGCTTTGTGAGGGTGGGGTTCAAACAGCATATCAAAATTCAGTAGGTTACATTGGGATTCTGGTCTTTCTATAACAAAACATAGCTTCATATTCCTACACAGTATAATATAGTATTCCAACTTCCTTATTGGCTGGAACTAGAGGTTTCTGTATCTTTCAGAAATGTTACTGTGCTGTGTGAATTCTTAATTCTGCTCTCTAGGCTCAATACAAGGGGGTCACGCATTGAGTAATGACATTAATCACTGTAACATCAGTATATGTCTACTTCTCAGATATATAAAAACTACTTCTGTACTAAGATCCTGCTTTGCTATTTTAAAATCTAGTAAAAGAAGATGCATTTCAACCCAAAGTTATCTCCAGAAAAGAAATTAAACCTATACTACAAAAGCCTTTTGAAGAGAAGTGACACAGAAAAATGGAGAATATATTTACCCAGAGTATTCCACAAACTCCCATTTTTATCATGCACATTTAATTTAAAATAGAAATGAGGCAGTAACATCTCTCCATCCAGAGAATGATATGGAAACTGGTATATCTCACGGGAGGTGATTCTCCCCCTCTGCTCTGTGCTTGTGAGACCCCACCTGGAGTCCTGTGTCCAGTTCTGGAGTCCTCAACATAGAAAGGACATGGAACTGTTGGAACAGGTCCAGCACAGGGCCACCAAGATGATCAGAGGGCTGGAGCAGCTCTGCTGTGAGGACAGGCTGAGAGAGCTGGGGCTGTTCAGCCTGGAGAAGAGAAGGCTCCGGGGAGACCTGAGAGCAGCCTTCCAGGATCTGAAGGGAGCTCCAGGAGAGCTGGAGAGGGACTCTTGGTCAGGAAGTGTAGTGACAGGATGAGGGGTAATGGTTTTAAATTGGAAGAGGGGAGATTTAGATGAGATATTAGGAAGAAGTTCTTCACTGTGAGGGTGGTGAGGCCCTGGAACAGGTTGCCCAGGGAAGTTGTTGATTCCCCATCCCTGGAAGTGTTTAAGGCCAGGTTGGATGGGGCTTTGAGCAACCTGCTCTAGGGAGAGGTGTCCCTGCCCATGGCAGGGGGGTTGGAACTTGATAATCTTTAAGGTCCCTTCCAACTCTGACCATTCTATGATTCTATGATTAACTGTGCAGCAATTTTGTTGGATTAGCAAGAAAATATATTTGCTTTCTTTATCATATTCCCATGGGCTTTGTAGGTAAGACTCTCTCATAAATCCTTTCATATGCAAAGATACTGGCAGCCCCAGGCTTCACAGGTGTACAAAGGTGCAACACTAAGTAACAAAACAAAAGTCCTGTGAATGAACAGGAACTACTCTAAGGTGTGGTGCTTTTCAAACACAGACCAGACATTCAGGAACAAAGACCCTCATTTAGAAACTGCAGTTCAGCCCACTGAAACTATGAGTATTTAGTGCAGAGTGATCTTCCTTCTATAAGTTTCAACAAACTGGTCCACGAAATTAAATTTCAATAAATTAAATTGTGTGGCTTTTCTCCTACATTTGATAGAGTGATTTAAGATAATTTTATTTTCTATAAAGTTATATTCCTTTATGTGCTGCAAGACTCCATGTATCAATTTAGGGCATTTGCAGAGGCATCAGCTGATGTGCAACCTGTCTAAACCAGGTTGTTCACAACCAGCCTCAGTAAGGACACCACCATCGCCACAAAGTGGCCCCAGCCAAGGCTGTCAGTTCTGTTTCTGCAGCTGTTCTCTCTCAACTTCATATGGACAGTACCTAAAAAGGTATGCAGTGTGGTTTCTTTCTTAAAACAGCAACACTGTCCATCGACAGATTTTTTTGACTCGGATGTATTTGCACATACAAGGCTACAGAAGTGTAACGTTCATTATTTCACTGACGAGAATTTTGGTATTTCTGTTTGCCTCCCACTCCTACATTCAACACTCAGTTTGGAAGAGGATTATTAGGAGCTTCCTGTGTTGTAACACAGCCATCCGTGGGATAAAGCGAATGAGCGTATAAGTGACGAAGCTGCGTTCAGTCTCATGGGAGCAGCAGATTGAGAATCTATGTCATAAATTTAGCTGAACATTGAGAAAAAAAAAAGAATTAAATTCATGTCAATTATATTATTCAGTAGTTATTCCTCGGAGGGTGATAAATGAAATGTTGTCCTGAAATTGTAAAAAAAATATTTAATTTGTTAGTGAAAATTAACAATCTTTTTGACACAGGATACTTATGGTGAGTCACTTCTCAATATAAGAAACTCATTAGAAGCTTATATCTTGAAAATGTCTAAGAATGCTTTCTGTCTATGTTCCACTGATGATCATTATTGTCTGAAGGCACAGAGATTACTCATGTGTGTAACACATCTTAAAACTTTAAATGCAAAAAAATCCACATTACAATATTAAATGTCATCTAATATCTAGTGTCATCCTTGTTTATTCTTTCTAGTATCAGGGAGCTCTACAGGACCCGTACCTCTAATAGGTGAAGAAACATGCTATATTCAAGACATATGTCTCCCAAAATGTTGAATACAACCTCATCAACATTGCCAGTTTTTCAGCACTGACATCTTCATGCAGGTGCTACACGTGGGAAGTATGTGGTCATAGTTTCAGCTTTGCAGAGAGAACTAATTGACTTTCACACAGGATTTTGGTATTTCAAAATCTGGGGTTGTTCCAGTTTGGAACAAAAGCCAAACATTTCATAATTATCTGTGAAAGGCAGTGAAGCTTCAGTGTGGGAGCAGGTTATTCCCTAGGCTTCCCCAAAGCATTGGTCCTGTGAGCACTGAGATCTCTTGAGCCAGGGCAGGGAAGGGGGATCGCCCTGGAAAGCTGCTCCTGATGTACCTGCTCCAGAGCTGCACCCTTCAGCTGCTGGAGCCCCATGCCTAGAGCAGCTCCCCAACAACCTGGCTTCTGAGGGAACCAGGGGAGAACGCCAGTGTCTCAGCAAAACATTTCAATCTGTCTGAACTGGCAAATTCCTACCAGAAAACGTTTTGTCAGAACTTTTCCAGTCTGTTCCATTTGTAATTGAAGGCTTGTATTTTACTGTAAAGGAGATTACTGTGCTGTGTGTAGCATGCTCCTGAGTAACAGCAACATGCTGTCATTTGAGTATTAAAAGAGGGGGGAATGGGGCAGGTTTGCCGGTCTTCTCCACTCTTTTCAGTGGTTCCCAGTGACAGGACGAGGGGCAATGTGCACAAGCTGGAATATAGGAAGTTCCATTCAAATATGGGGAGAAACTTCTTTATGGTGAGGGTGACAGAGCACTGGAACAGGCTGCCCAGGGAGGTTGTGGAGTCCCCATCTCTGGAGACCTTCAAGACCCACCTGGATGCAGTCCTGAGTAATGTGCTCTGGGCAATCCTGCTTTAGCAGGGGAGTTGGACTAGATCATCTCTAGAGGTCCCTTCCAACTCTGACAGTTCCAGGATTCCATGATCTTTACAAATCCTTAATGCCGGTTTACATTTATTGTTATTTAAGAGTGATGGTTATGTTTTTCCTCCTCACAAACCAGAAAACTGGCATGGCCCAGCAGGATGTGGACTGAAAGGATGCAACCCAGGCTTGGCCTTTAGAGTTCCTCCCATGCAGTTCTTCCCATGTTCTTTTTAACCTTTTATTTTGTTACTGTTGATACATTGCATAAAGAAAGAACAATAGGCTATGAAGTACACACATCTTTGGGATCTCCAGCAAAATTCCTCATGGACTGCCTAATGGAATCCTTTATTTTGTCTCTTGGTAAAAAGTGAAAAATACTGAGATGAAACTTTTAGAAACAGAAATTAGATTTTTGATCAGATAAATGTGGGAGTGAAAAGTGCTTCCTTCTCTTGAAATCTTTTGTCTTTTTCCAGGAATACAGTCTTTAAGTTTAGTTTGGAGACTTTTTTTTTTTTTCCCTGAATGGAAAGTCACACATTTTAGTTTTAATAGGGGGAAAAAAAAAAAAAAAAGAAAAAAGCTTTTAGTGCATAGCCCATTATCCAGTCTAATGTGTGGTGTTTGAAAGGCATAGTATATGCAAGATGTATACTGGGACCAAAGCAGCCAGTCACAAAACAGGGAGAACTTGAAGACACTCTGCATCAAAGGCACAGTCCACCTCAGTGCAGGGTGGTGCAGGACCTGCTCTCCTGAAATGCACTTTGCAGTAATTTTTTGTCTACAGCAGCAGGTTACGGAATCATCCCCTGCTGAATTGGCCAACACATGTAAGATCACAATGGCAACGTATTTCTGCTTGTACCTCAGACTTCTCAGTGTGGGACATTTGTCAGAACTGCAAGAGACTGAGACAGAATAACAAAAGTAGTCCCCCATGAGCTTGCAATTGCTCACATATGCTTGATCAGGAGCTGCTTGGCCATGATGAAAAGTCAGTGTTCCTCACACACACGCACATATTTGTCCCCCTAGGCCACACTGGTCTCTTTCTAAATGAAGGGAAGGGGGGCTGAGGAGGGAATATCACCAGAGAAGAATAGCCAGAGTTGATTTTCAGAGTAGGACTAAAAGCTGAAGCAAGAACGTAGATTTGACAGGCCTAAAATGCTGAAGTTGTACCAAAGACAAAGTTTTACCAGTTTAGACATCTTTCCTCCAGGTACCCACATAACAGCAGCTTTATCTCTCTTTTGTGGGCACATATTGCGTGAACCCTCCTCAGTGAAGAAGTGATCTGTCCTATCCATGTAGCAGCCATGTTCTCTTACCAAAGACAGAGCATCCACTCCCCTGTAGAACTGTGATTAAGTCCATCAAACCCTCATGGAGCTGCGTGCAAGGTATGGAGAGAAAAAATGGTGTAAGACTGTGGGGAAGGCTCTGAGCATTCTCCATGGAGTTCAGAAACTCACCTCCTAAGCAAACCCTTATTACATACCTAAGATGGATAAAGAGAATATGACAAACTACAGTTCAGTTACTCTTCTGTGTCGTGTCAAACCACCTCACAAAACACTGAGGTCTCTCTAGAAGTAGAGGTGGTGATGGTGTGTCTGTGCTTTGGTGGAAGGACAGTAAACCCCGGTTTCTGCCATTCACCCAAACTGGTAGTTTTACTGTTCGGCTACACTTGTCATTGCCAGTGTTTTTTAAAATTCTTTATGAGTTTATAGTTCTCCTATGTGCTCACTTTGCTCTTTTTATTTAACTATCCTGTCAGCTGTTTGATGTGAGCTGTGACCTCAAGAGACAGTCTCCACAGCACTAGAGATTGTGTCCAACTTATCATTACAGGAACGGCACACTACGTTGTAGATGTTCACAGTAAAGAACCACTGAGGAGGTTTTGTGAAAGGCATTTTGCATCCCAGTGCAAGACCTGATGCAGCTGAAAGGTAAGTGAGGTTTCTTGCCTTACAGTAAAATACATTGGAGCAAGTGCTGGTTTCTGCACTTGAGATAGCACTTCATGGGACAATGTAGCTCAGGGATGACAGGAGTGAGTAAAAACAGTCCTCTTTGTTAGACAAGAGATGTTTAACTGTGAATTGCATTACGTAGACAAGGTGTTTTCTTCCACAGAAGTTAACAGAAGTGCAAATATGTTGCTTCTGTGCCCTGAGATCATCTAAGCTGAAATGCAATGGATATAAATCCTAACAGGAGGTAGCTGAAAAAGCATATACCTATGAAGTGCTTGACTTACTATATCTTTTCCCAGAAGAGAAATGGTGTCAAAGGAGAAATATGGTAGAAACT
The DNA here is from genome assembly GCA_013400375.1 of Thinocorus orbignyianus. Taxonomy (NCBI): domain Eukaryota; kingdom Metazoa; phylum Chordata; class Aves; order Ciconiiformes; family Thinocoridae; genus Thinocorus; species Thinocorus orbignyianus. The sequence goes on along the minus strand of VXBW01003498.1, from coordinate 538,662 downwards.
GTGCTAAGTATAACATCTAAGTGCCTGCTGAAATGACAAGACACAGGTAGTCTTCTTTGGCCCATCCTGTTTAATGTCTGCGTCAATAAAAACGTAACGAAGATGATGTCAGGCTACCATGAGAGCAAGTTTGTTCACGGAACTGTGATAGCATGCACAGGGAATCCAGAGCAACAGTGAGTCATTCTGTTGAAAGAAAGCAATGATGAGATGATTGAAGAAAAGGAAACTTTCTATACAATTTCTTAGTGATGTAGAGTGGGAGGAAAAGCCACCCCACAAGATGAACTAATGCAGACTCTGAAATGGAAAAGTAAGAAATGTTTATTAACCAAACTCTGTCAAGTGGAATTCCAGCTTGTTGTGTCTCTCCCCTCCAGACCCCAGATACACAGGAGAAGAGCACTTACTCTGTGATATATAGCTGTGGGTGTGGGGAGAAAAATACAGAAAAACATAGGCTTGGGACAGAAAGTACCACATACTTAAACCATTTTGGATTTGTTACAAGAGAAAGCTTCATGCTCTGAGGCCCGTATAAAGTAATGAAATTCTCCCTATACTCCAAAAAAAGATAATTTGAGGACAGTTATATGAACTGACACAGCTTTAAAATAACTGCACTTCCACTGAATCGGAATCTTGTTACTTAGCATATTGGTAATTTTCAGGCTAAGGAGAAAATTAATGTTGACAAGAATATATGCTACTGATTCTGACAAATAATGCCAACAGACACACACACACATTTACACACAAGCACTCATAGTCTTCTTTGCCAGGATGGCTGCCAACTGTGTTGATTCAATTATTTACCTACACCATCCAATCTTGCTATCTTGTACACCCTTCTCTGCCCATCTGAACTCTTGTTCCTTATCTTCTTCTAAAATTAAAATGTCCCTGGGTCCAGAACTAGCATCTTCTTGGAGGGTACAGAGTCCAGTGGAGTGGATGTCCACAAATGCTTATGGTCTGTAGATGTGATAAAAATATCAGCAAGCAGATCAGGAGTTGATACTAAAGAGTACGTGTTCTAATGATACTTCTTCAATTTTTAATGACTATTTAAAATGAAACCAAACAAAATATTATTCTTCCAGGACTATAAATGGCCACAGTTTTCTTAAGGTGCCACACGTTTTCCAGAAATATGATAAACCTGTTGCATACTTGTTAGACATTCTTCATACTCTGAGGGATAAATATCACCTACCTAGAATGTCAGTGGCGTCTAGATATAAAACACACAATTGAAATATAAATACATCAATATATGTCAATATCATAAATGCAACTTTGATTTCATATCAGACTATGCCTTTATAAAATTTATATATGATCCTCTCCAGCTCAAATGTTTGTAGCTTCTGGATTTCAAAACTAGATAAGGAAAATCAAGATGTCAGCCAAAATTCTGGAAGTAAGGGCTTCACTGTGAGTGCACCACATCATTAGTACATTTTATATTACTTCTTTGTCACGACTTCTTTCCTAATGTGTGTTAAGCACTGTTATATGACATAACAGCAAGGATTCCCTGACAGGAAATTGCAGCAGTGATCAACAACTCTGATGAGAGATTTCTACTAATGTGATAGAAATCACATTAATGTGATCATTCCACATTAATGTGAACACATTAATAAGGCAAGAGAAAATGCAGCTAGCCTTATAATTTAATATATGAGATGCTAATCTACTGGTAAAAAAAAAAAAAGACAGACATTCACTGAATGGAATCCAAGTCACTAAAAGCTTACTATTTAAGCAAGTGCTGCTTTTTAAGCACTTGCTGAATGAGCAGATCCTGAATTACAGTGTAACCCTCTAGTGTTCTTCCTTTAAATCAAGTCAATATTTCTCTCTTTACCTAGGAAAGAAAAATGATTGTAGATTGAACAATTTCCTCAGAGTTTCAGGGATGAAGAGAATACAGATATATCAACAAGGCAATGACAAGTGCTTCTCTGAGCTTTATGGAAATCAAGCACCTGCACCTTAATTCTGTCTGAAATACAAAGAAGTTCTGATAGGATCTTTTATTTTACTTGGCTTGCAGGTTGTGATCAATCTAAAAACGCCTGAATAGCAGCTCTGTTCCTATTCTAGCAATCCTTGTATGCTTTTTGAAAGGTTGGCATTTTAAAGGTCATGGATGAATAGTTTCATGAATACCTTTATACAAAATTGTGTTTGCTTAAAGACCTATGCAGCTTTGAGAATCTCAGTCATGACAGTACTCATGCTCTTCTCTCCTGCAGGCCAACCTTTTTCTGCCTTGTTTTTTATCTTCTGTGGGTAACGTTACTTTTACTTTCCTCACCAAGCCATGAATCTTGCAGCAAAAACGGCACTGGTGATTTTCTTGTTCTTTTTTAATCTAGATTCTCACATGAATGCTTACTGCACTTAGCAAAAAGATGAGGTTGAGCAAAGCCAAGTCAAGTATCAGGTACTGTAACATTCTCATCCAAATTAATTTTCACTCTTCATCTTGCTTTTTACATCTGTTGAAATACGGTTTCTATTATGGTTTTGGAAGGTTTCCATTTACTGTAAGTTTCAGACAGTATTGATGAGGTCACTGTTTACTTTGAATAGCTCTTTGATAGGAAAAAAGGGAGCACAATGGAACGTTCAAGAAGCATGGCATGTGGTACATTATTAAATTAATCATACGAGAGTTATATAGAGGCGTAACCTCTCTCTAGCCTCAGGGCATAGCCTGAGGGGACAGCTGTCCCATGACTCCACATGACAGCGGGTTCTCCTGTAAATTGCAGTAGGTGATGTTTCTTATTGATAGACAACAGCCACAGGAATTCTGCCTGCCAAAGCCACTGCGTACAGCTGTATAAACCAGACAAGCAGACTGAAGAACAAAAGGGCAAGGTGTGCTATCGTGCACACAGCATTTGTAAGATATTCCTGCAGCTGATGCTTAGGTAGCAGACGATACACTCCTGGTATTAAGTGGAAGTGGCTCAAAAACACAAGATCCACGCTCCTCTGACAGGCCCCTGAGAACAGATTTGGATTACGGTCAAAAGCCTTATCTAGATGACATTCAAACTGAGGTTTCAGAGACAGTTTGCAGTTAGGTACTGTTATTGAAGAAGCCATCACGCTGTCTCCATGTGCCCCGCCTCACCTTTTAAGCCTCCTTATTGGGAGCCTTCTGGCAGCCATACCGCTGTCATGGGTAGATAAACTCACTGATTTGTCCAAAAATGACTCTTTTTTGCCGTTTAATTTAGCATATGGGATTGATTTGTTTATTTTTTTAATGTCAAAAATACTTGAGAACATCAGTTGCATGTAAGCAGAGCCCTAGTGTCGTCCTCTGGTCACTAGGCCATGGAAACATTGGAAGTGTGAAGTTCTGCTGTACCGTACTGCTCTGCTGAAATACGGATACTAAAGGGTATTCATGCAGCAAGCATATTGCACGCAGCTTCTAATTAATTCACATAATATGAGCTACTCCATGAAGACTCCTTATCTTACAGGGCTTATAACTTTTTTATTTGAATAATCGCCTTTTAACATTTGAGATAAGCTGGCAGCTAAGTGATGAAATGGCCATATTCAACTACCAAACTTTCATAAACAAAAAAGTCCTTTCTTCATAAGAATATAAATTTGGGTGACGTGAGTTAGCAAGAATCCCACATGACACTGACTTCTGAATTATGTGCAAATGATTATGTTATGGAAAGCAAAAGAAAATCTATTCTCTCTATATAGTATATGCTTACTGTATATAAAGGCAGTTCCAAGAACATGGTTTCCATTTGTTAAAAGATATTTGAAGGGAAATAATTTTTTAATTTGTCACTTTTGCTCGCCAGAATGTTTTGTGCTTAGCAGGGACTGCACTTGTTCAATACTCTAAATGAACTCTGTCTCCAATGCTTTTTTCAAAATGCTGTGTAAAAATATTGTGGTATCCTTTGCCTTTTATGTGCCAAAGTATTTCCGTCAATATGTAAAGCATGCATACAAGCTTATACCTCAGAAATTTTTTTAGTGATAAGTTTCATGCACTCTTTAGGATAGTCTGTGGAGTTCCGTATTTGGCAATCCTTCATAAAAATAATTATCTTTCTTTCATAACAGTAGTGATTTCCAGTTTTGTTTGTGGTAAATTCCGAACTGCCCTCTAAATCTAAAGAATTAAGTTTAGGTCCCAACATGGTGAAAACTATGTACACTTGCTTCAAATAAGAAAATTAACGTTGGTATTTAATATAAATAATCACTAATGTAAATACAGAAACACACTGTTAAAGTGAAGCCAAGAAAAGTATATTAAGAGGCAAACATTTAAGAAGGAGCATAAACAAGACAAAGGAAACAAGGTCATGAAGAAGTTTCATCTGTAAAACTGCTTTTTCTGGGAGACCACAGATCCTTAGGGATGTGCAGATTCTTGAAGTGGTTTGAAAGGAAGGCTGATTAGTTGGTGTACACACAAGCACACCTGCACTGTAGAGAGTTTTAGAGGAAGCAAGATTATTTTCATAATTTGAAATTTTCAGGATATATATTTAAAGGATAGGGCGCTTCCAAGAAAAGAAAAAGTTTTATTTCCTTCAAATAATATTATTGAATCCTAAATATGTGCTTGTTTATGTATGGATATATACAGTCAGATGCATATATATACAGTCAGAGGCATATATAGTTATGCATACCTAGATGTAAAAGGAAATATGATCTTAAGCATGAAGAAGTATCACAAAAAGTTTTTAGAAGAGTAAACTAAATGAGAAAAAATTATAAAAGGCAATGCAATTCAGGTGAGGCAAGCTCAGTGTTAAATCTTTTGGAAGTAATCAGTACTTTTAGCAGAGGTAAAGGAGCACACAGTTTTCTTCAAAAACCCAATTTGATTAATTTTTAAAAATGCATGAAATGTAGCTGATCCTTGCTATTAAAGCTTCTCCGTGCTAGTCATAGGACAGGAAGAAAACTGGCATGCTTAAACATAAGTTTGGCTGCATTAGTTGGAAATCTACTGTAGTCATAAATGGAAAGTATTCAAACTGAAATGTCAGTAGTAGAAGATGACAGGAGTCAGTGTTAGAGGTCCAGATTTGAAATATTTACACAAATATAACGTAGACAGTGATGTGGAAAGCAAAGACTTCCAAGTTTGCAGATAGCACTTAATTAGCAAGTACTGCAAATAATGAAGGAATGTATGGTCAGGAATCAGAGACTAAATGGAGAAAACAGTTTGAGCTGTCAGGTGAGAGAAGTTCTAATTACAATGGAGTTTTCAAAAGGCAACCTGCAGACCATCTATAATGTTAAATTTTGTGAAAGATTTAATCTTTAAAAATTTTGGAAATAAGTAAACACATAGTTGCTGTGGCTGTTTTACTGTATGGGGTTTTTTTCTCAAAGGTTTCATACTCGTAGCTCTAATGAGAGCTGTAGTCATTCCACTCTCCCTTGCAGCTTTGGCCTAGACACACCAAAACACTTAGGCATCTACGGGGATTTTGACAGAACAGAGCCCCAAATCACTATGAAACTATTCCACAAAAAGAATCCATGAGTGAAGTTCCCCATGGTGCCTGGTGGTCTGCTGTGCTCAGCACAGCCTCTGCTTAGGCAGTAAGTCGACAGGGAGCTGATCTCTAAGTCTCACACATGCTGCTGAGGCTCATTCAGAACAAAGAAGGCAGAAGGATGTCCCCGTTCCCTCTTCAACAGCTCAGTCCCCAGCTCAGCTAGGTTTAGGAGTCAAGTGAGATTGGTGGAAAAGGGTTCTTTACCTATCCAAGGATATTTCTAAAATCATAGAAATGCTGACGGTTCCAACCTCCTTCCCACAGCAGACCTCTCTTAGATCAGCTGTGGCTTTGTTTAGTCAAATCTTGGTAAATCTCCAGGGATGGAGATTGCCACTTCTCTGGGTACCTCTTCCAGGGCAGTGCTACTCACTTCATTAAAAAGTTTCTCCTTCTAGTCAGCCTGAGCCTCTCAGGCTGCAGTTTGTGCCAACTTCCCCTTCTTATGCTGACTAACACTATTGAGAATTCTTGAGATTGACTGTCATTTTCCTAACTCCCCTTCAGGTAGTTGCAGGCTACATTTAGACCCCTTACTCTGAGAAGCTAAGAAGTCCTTGCTTAGCCTAACAGGTCTTCTGCTGAAATTCCCCATCTTCCTGCACAACAGGACAGTTGATGAGCTCTCAAAGAGTCTTCTTTAAAAATCAGTTAGGTCTCTTGGGAGCCTTTTACCCTGGCACCATTCTGCCTAGAAATTCCCTGAATGAGCCAAATTCTGCTCTCCTAGTTTGCTGCTTCCCTTCCCAGCCTTCATCTGGACCCAGGACTCAGTCATGTCATTGCTACTGCTGCCCAAGCTGCCCTCTCTGACTGCAGTTGTCACCGGTCCTTCCCTGTTTTGAGCAGCAGGATGAGTGAAGTATTCCACCAGTTGATCTCTCTAGAATTTGCACTGGGAAATTATGGACTATAACAGCAGTCAAAATCACATCCCTAACATTAACATCCTTTGACTTGCCTCTTAGAAAATCAGTAAGTTTGACTTTATATTTGACCATTTGAGAAGAGGTTTTGGGGGGAACTGAACTGACAGCAAAAGATACCATTTTCTTGCTGTTGTTATGCAGACACTCAACTGCTCCCAGAGAAGCTAGACTGCTGCTCAAAATCCAAAGCAGTACTGAGAGTCAGTGCCATGTAGTTAGAATCTAGAAGCTGAGAAACATCATTAAAACCCACCTTCACTGAGGGTACAGAACTAGCTACCCATTTGCTGACCAGTTAATACCCCTGACAATTCAAAAGATTGAGAATACCACAGCCATATCTCTGCCACGCAGCATCTTGTTGATTATAGTGTCTTGTCTATCTCACAGGCGTTCTAGGGAGTTCCCCAGCCTTGGAGTGCATTTTGCTTTGACATATTTTTTATTACCAATAAATAGAAAAATGAAAAATTAGTAGCAGGCAAGAACCAAAGATAAGAGCATCCTGCTCCCTGCTGTGTTATTCCAACTTTATTTCACTGTTTTCGCACATGTGGTAACGCAGTGGCAGATCAAACCATAGAGTGGAGTAAGCAAAGAAAAACCCTAGCATGTGGCAAGTTAACGGATCAAAGAGAAAGTGGGTCAAAATGAAGCCATCTAAGGCCCATCTTAAAGTTAACCAGGGTGAACAATATTTTCCTTAGTAATGGTAACAATTTTCCTGTTGATAGAACAATATTCTTTTAGTTTCAATATTTGATTATTGGTTGAAATTATTTAGACTGGTACAAGGTCCAAAAAGGACATTTTTTGCACATGAGTTCAGACTGATAAACAGAAAAAACAAAACAAGAGAGAGTATGAGGAATTAAAACTATATGGCTATATGATCAGTAGAAATGTCCTTGATAACAAATGGTTGTTTTGAGGGTCCTTGTCCTAAGGCACAGATAAGCTGGAGCTGTTTTTAAAAAGCCCTCTGACCATTACAAATGGAACAAAATGCCTGTTGGTCTCAGACTGTCAGTGATGTGATGTTTGTAATAAGGCAGAAGAACGCATTATTAGATATAATTAGACAACATTATTGTTGAACAAAGTGCTTACACCTTTTTACCTGAGGGGCTGTCAGGTTACAATGCAAACTGTATTCTATTAATTAAGAATCACTGCTTGTCTTTCACAAATAAACATATGTTTGCATCTCTGATTAGACTGATAATTTGATTGTAATTAAACATACTATTTTTTTTCTAGCAATGGTTAACTAAGACCTGTACTGGGTATGGAAGCAATTCATGAAAACGCCTGCTACAGTATAGACAAATACAAAATAGAAATAAATTGAAATGTCAAATATGCCCTAAACAAATCCAAAAGAACCAAGAATCTGAACATTTGTCATTCTCACCCTGTAATTTAATTGAACTTCTCAGGTTTCTGTAGTAGGTGGACAGTGTGAGGATAAAATTGCTCAAGATACAGGTTGCTCAAAACAGGACACTATAATGTAGTATTGACTGTTAACAGACTAACAAAACATTTAGCTCCTCAGTTTTACTTAATTTTCATCTGCTGTGCAATGAAACTACTAATTATGAACATCAATTACAATAGGAAGTCTATTTCTTTCATAGAATTATCTGTGAAAATATGAAATGTGGTTAAAAATCTGTAAGATGAAAATTTATGGTAATAATTTTAAAGTACAAGCAAAAATTTCAAACTCAGTCCTGGTGTCTTGATCTAGAGCAGATAATCAACAATGTATTACCAATTTCCATAGAAATTTAACCTAGAACTGTGGAACAAGTAACATTTCATGGCCAACAGTGAGCTCATTACATTTTTCCACCCTGAAAGGTGGAATTCTGTACAGAATTTCTGCCTTTTCTTAATCTTTTATTAATCCTTCAAAACATGCATTCTTCGTCTCCTTTTTACATACTTTGATCAAGACTAGATTTTGGATCCAGGCTATGGAACCTAAGATCTTTTCTATGATATTTAAGATTACATTCTTTTGTAAAAGCAAAGCAGATTTTCAAGTTTGAGGCACTGTTCCGTAAGTCTCTGTGTATCCAAAGGAAAAACAACAACAACCAAACATTCTTATTGATTCACAGTTAATTTCATGTGGCTTTAAAAGTCTAAAAATAAGGACTGTTGTCTCAGCTACACACATGAACTCGGTGGGGACTACCAGACACCCTCAGAGGTTCTTTGAAGGACTTGCTCCTTGGAGCTGTATATGTCTCTTGCCCGACTGTAGAGAGTGCTGAAAGGATTATCCTAGGCTCAATGGATACACCTCAGGTAGCCAAAGTTAGATGAGATAATCCCATCAGAGCAGTCCAACATCCACTGATCAAAGCACCCACTGATAACACAGCCCCACGTTCCCACTTTTTAAACTGCTGAGTCTTTCCAGCAGAACAGGATACATTCAGATCCATTACTGTCCAAAAATCAGCCACGGTTAAAAACATGGGCCACACAGTTTTATTTATGTCTGAGCAATATGAAATTGGTTGGGAAAATTCCAACCATAAATGTTCATGTTTATTTCTGCTGTCAAGCATACTGTATCTGCATTTTTTAAAAGTATGCTTAGTATAAAATAGCATCGTTTTGCTAAGTGGACCAGCTGGTCATTCATATAAGAAATTTGTTTATTAAGCATTGTTAATAGTCAAATGTTTTCAAAAGCACATATGCTATGTTATTTATCTTACAATATTTGGTGGCTTAACTACTGCTACAAACATTCTCATGAACAAAGATCAGAAGAAAATCTCAGCAAAGGATTTTTAAATTGGGCAAAGGCATTTCCACATCTAGAGCATACGGCTGATATGATCGGCTTCTCAGAGACAACGTCTGCATCTTAAACAACTTTTTCTCAGATGTCATATTAGAACCAAGTTCTCCCCTTTTTTATATTGTTTATATTTGTGCAACTGTGTGAAAGATAGTATGGTTGAACTACTGCTGCTTAACCCAGCAGCTCTTTCTGTCTCTGTTGCCCTCTTTGCCTTCCTGACAATACGATCAGGTCAAACATTTAACCTCGTAGTTCAGAGATCAGCTAAGACTTGCCCTCATTTGACCCATGTGAACAATAATAAGACCCCCATTTCCAATAGTCTTTGCCCTAACCAACCCAGCTACAATGGCAATTAACTTGGCAAGGTTTAAAGCCACTTTGAAAATTGTTCAGTGTCTGAGGAATGTTAATAGCAGAACAGCTGTTTTCAGGAATCTCACACTTTGTGTTTCTTGTATTAAGAAGTTTGCTAATTCCTCCCTCGTTGTTTGTTCTCATATGACATAAGATATAAACAGATCTACTGACCTCAAAAATGTGTTTTTCTTGCAAAGGGAGTAATTTCTTACAAGAAAAACAGTATTTAGTTAAATATCTAAAAACTTTTTGTTTTGTTTTCTGCATAAGGGTCTAATTTGGTTTCTTGAGTTTCTACTAACACATGCTTTTAGCAAGGTTTTGGACCAGATGATCTCCAAGGTCCATTCTAACCTAAACTGTTCCATAAGTGTCTTCAGTTGTTGAAGTAAAAATTAGTTTAGACTGTTTTCTGCTCAGTACAGAAGAGGAACCTATCTCAGCATCTGAATCACAGTGGGCCTGACAGTTTCCCAGTGCAGTCTGAACCTGCTGCAGTCAGGAGTAGTGTATAAATCAAGTTTCTCAGCCCTTCTAATTCCATGCATCCAAAATGAGGCCTTCCTGTGTTCATGAAGTGCTTCCTTCACCAGAGCAAAGCACTACTGTAGCCTAGATAAACACCCTTTACTTTAAGGAAAAAAGAATTGAAACGTTTTGCTAGCTTTTGTGTTTGGAAATAAGATTAAACTGGAGTTTCAAGCACCTTCTGTCACAAGTGAGAAGACAGTCTGATGAACTGCCACTCAAACGGGTTACAATTAAATCAGAAGGAAAGCCTACCAGTTTTCCCATGAGTTACAAAGTTTGGTTTTTCAATTCCAACACTGGAAACCACAGCATTCATTTACATTGCACACTAAAACACAGAGTTAAAAATATAAAAACATTTCCAGTAATAAACATTCACCTATTAGTAAATGTGAAAATTGTGTTTACAGTGCAGCACAGCTGAGTATGCACACTACAACAATATTTAGTTACAGGACCGCACAGTACTATTTCTACAGGATGCCTGCCTTCAAGTTCCCTTCATAGTCCTTTGGCATTCAACCTCCAGTCCAAAAATTCAGAACTCCTCAGGACTCAACACCAGTCCAATCGCCCCACAGCCCTGCTTTCTTGTATCCCAGTTCCTGTGATCTCCACTTCCTGCCTTACAGAAAGATGTTTCGAGTTTCCGTCTGGTCAACCAAGCTCCTTGTCCTAACATACTCCTCCTGTCGTCTCTGTAGTGGAAACAGAGAGCTTTCTCCTTTGCACTGCCTGAGCAAGGAGAATGCGGAGGTCTCGCTGCTTGCACATTTGGTACTGGTCTCTGATTTCACCTACTGCAAAAAACGCCCCTCTCACTACAAGCTGACATCTTGTTCAGTACCCACATAGGAGTCTTTCAGAGCTGTCACTTCAGAAACCTAGCAATCCTCTACCCAGCACTTGCCAAACGGGATAGATTGTTTCCTTTTTCTTTTTCTTTTTTTTTAATTTAATTTAATTTAATTAATTTAATTTTTGTTTTCTTTGGAAATATTCTTAATTTATTCAAGATGCAGTTCCACTTCAACAACAAAGAGCACAGGCTGGACACCTCATTCACCCCTGCCAAATTCTGTGTTTCTGTTTCAGATCATTAAAATTTCACACAAAAGAGGTAAACAGTGTATTTTGATATGATTGGATGATGTATTTTCCCCTAATTTTGTTCTTGGAAAGAGCCATTTTGAGTGATTTTTTCCAGAAATATTCAGCCTGAGGCAGATAACCAGTATGCAAAATTTCAGGCCAAACAGTTAAAGTTTGGCAAAGTTATAAGCAACAGAGAAATGATTTTGTTATGGAACTTCTGGGCAATTTTAATAGACAGCGCCACCAGTCCGATCTACAGCACATACAACAGGTACTTAAAATTTTATGACTTTGCTAGAAATCACTAACTTTTTTTTTTTTCATCCCCTAGAAATAGCTTGGTACACATTTTATGGATTTGCTGTGTTCATGAATACTGCAAGTGACTGCTGACCATAAGTAAATGCATCATTGTATGAGTGAGTTTCCACAAGGAAGAAGGACATAGATGTCTTACAGGAACAAGCAGGTGAGGGAATGGCATGTGCAAATACACATATTCACAAGGCTATCCACATTCTTTGTACTGTGCCAAATGTTTCCATAAAAGAATGAATGGCTTTTAATGCAATTCCAGAAGAAGTAGACATTTTAAAATTACTGCCAGAGACAGAGGGACTTAGAAGTACCACTGAATATTATTTGTACTCATATGAAAATGCACATGTGAAGTTTCATACTGCTTCAAGATACATTTGTATAAATAGCATTTTAGTGTTATCAACATTAGTTCTGAAATTACAATTTTTATGTATACATACTTGCATACGTACAGACACCCACTAAACAGAGCCTTTTTACTCGTGTAGCATTTTGCATGGCAAATTCAGGAATACCTTTTGATAAGATCACTATTTTAGCTCTTCAAAAAGCAAGGTTTATTTAGGCCTAATGTAACTTTTTTTCCTTATCGTATTGCCGAAATGGAATTTACTTGGTTAACCTGTTACATTAGTGCTTCATTTAGTATGAACAGTAGTCCTTGCACGTATTTTCAGCACTTGTCAGCAAACTGACTAAGACTTGAACTTTCAGAGGCTTTCAGGCATCTTTAAATTGGGCAATATAAAACCAATGAAGAGAAACTAACTTGTATAATTTTTAATGCCTGAAAAAGCAAACCACAGAATCATAGAATGGTCCAGGCTGGAAAGGACCTCCAAAGGTCAAAGGCAATGGTCATACGCTGATTATTCCACTTGTGAACTTCTACTTTGATCAGAAACAAACTATACTGAGGGGAAGATTTTTTTCTCACCCTGTCCATATACTTCTTGTCTTCTCTGCTGTGGCATGAGGTTAGTGATGCCACAATCCCCTGTGCAACAGAACCGAATGGAGAAACTGGTCTGCTCAGGTCAGGTGTCAATAAGACAAAGAAAGCTTTCACCTACTGAGCGCATATAGTGTCAGATTGGCTGAATTTATTCAGTGTGTCCACTTGTGGTTCCCAAAGCTAGCCAAATAAAAGTTATTTTATGCATTATTTTCTACACATAAAACAGGCAAAATGGTGGCTAAACCTTACCAGAATTGGCAAAGGAGTTCAGGTGTTTCAAAATATTAGTTGTTAGATAACAGAATGAAATAGGCAGCAGAAGTCACACTCAGCATGGTTTTGTACTGTTTCCAAAACTGAACAACTAAAACACTTCTGTTTCCATTCTCACATTTCCTCTCCTTTTCTAGAGCAACTTTAACCCTTTCTCTGTTCATGCCTCCCTTCTGGAAACCCTTCTCATGGCCTAAGGAGACAAAGCCATGTTTGAGGAACGCCCAGCAACAGAGTGTCTACCCATGCTGGCAGCACCTCAGCCAGGTTGCCACTGCCAAGGCTGGAGTCGATGTTGTACCATTCAGAAAAGTAACAGATCTTTGAGCTGGCAGCACCACTGGGAATCAGCTTAGGTTTGTTAAAAATATTAGGAGTTTGGCCATTTACTCCACAGAAACAACATGCCATAAACTTTTTAAGTTGAAGTAAAATGCTGAGATACCCATACAAGGTCAAAGAGCATAAGGAAAAAAGCAGGTGCTCTGAAGTTAAACTGACTTGTTCATGGGCAAAAGAATGAAGAGTGGTATTATGGACGTTGCCTAGGGAATGTTTTGCCATCTACTATTTAAGCAGATGAGAATCAGAGTCTATTTAGAGAAAAGACCAGAAACTGATGTAGATATAGAAGGATTAACAGTGCATGATCTTACTTGGCACCCACTCATAAGACCCAGTTTGTTGGCATAAATGCATAAGCAAGAATGAATGGTCCTGCGTGTTGATTGAGAGGTATCAGTGGCTCTCTGGCATCACACACGTGCACAACAACCTTCCAGCAGAGAGCACTGTGTGTACTGAAAGAGCATCATAACAGTATGGGAGACAATTGCAGCTGGTCCAAGCTCCCATTCCATTCTGTAAATCAACAGGTTTAAGTCCTGCAGAAGGGGAAAAACTAGGCCTTCAAAAGAATTGCAGGACTAAACAGTTCCTGCTCTCTCCAAGAAGATGAAACTTCAAAATGACAGTTCTGTTATCCTGTAGATGATTCAATGCACTGAGATTCACTGCCACAAAAGCTTTACTCCACTTTCAAGCAGTCTGAAACACTTAAGTGCCTGGGTTATCGAAAATGGGAATTAGCGCATGTCTGCATTACATAAAGTAGTGTCATGTTTGAGGTATCCAGATAATATCCAAGCACCCTGCACAGTGCACTGCTAGCTCCTGACCTCAAAGAATGGCAGCTTTTAAGTCATATGGACTCTGATTCTTGGTCTAGAGAATCCTGTCTAGGCCAGGAAATCTCAGAGCAGTTGTTAGGATGAAATTTGTCACAATGAATATTGTGTCATGATGAAATCTGCACAAAAAAGTGCCCCTGTAAAACTCTTCTTTTTTTAAAAAATCACAACTTCTCTCACCGTTGATCCAATGATGAATGAATTTCCAAAAGTTAAACTTAAAAAGTAATATAAACTAATTTTGACAAGGCACTTTAGAATTTATAAAACCCAATGAGGACGGTGCAAGGCAAGGAATTCCAGTTAGGAAGGGGATCAGGACCCATAGGAGTGAGCTTTAAAGGCTCTTCCACGCAAGAAGAATAATACTGTCATATTGAAAGAGTATGTCTTGCCTTGGAGTAAGTAGAACTGCATTTGCAAAAAAAGAAGTAGCAACATCTGTGACCTGGAAGCCTAGTTATTTTGTGAGCATAATTTTTTTTTTTTGAGTTTTCAGTCTACCTTCAATACCTCTGTGACCTCAGTTCTGTTGCTCTTAGATGAACATCTTGCACACAGAATTCCCACAGACTGTCACATTTGTAGGCAGTTTTAGTGAAGTGGCTCAGTATTGAGGTCCACTTCTGAGGCTTGTGAGAGTTGCTAGCTATAATCTTTTTCTGTAGATCTCAAAAGCTGATCTACATCCAGGGCTATATACCCAATATCAGAGGCTGGCTGTGGTAACTACTGTGGGGGCATAGAAACAGAAAAAGAAAAAAGAGGCAGTTTCCAAAGACTAGCATCAACAGAAATATTCCTCTTCTTTGGGAGCAGGTTGCTATGCAGCAACACGTCCTCTTGAGTCATCAGTAGAAGAAAGCAAAACTGTCTTCTGTCTTGTCTACTAAAAAGACTATTCCTCAATGATTTCTCTTTTTAAGTATTTAAAATTAGCATCCATCTTATTTAACACAGATAGCCCTCTTGGGAACGAAGAAAGTTTAGTCATTAATGGTGTGCTTTCTGAAAAATTTATTTCATTGTAACAATCAGTGAGAGCAAAATGAAAGGGTTGTTTGTATTGGAACTAACTTTTAATCTCTGCAGAAGTCTGTAAAAGCAAAGTCCCTGAACCACCACAAACTCTTGGCAGTTGCACATTCTTTTGAAAGTGCTGAACATGATGAACTCAGCCTCATGGTTCAGTTTGCTAATATTTGCATAAGAAATGAAAAATGAATCTACATCTGAATATAGTGAGTGCCTTTCTGTGAAACTGTGGAGAACATACTTGCAGTTGAGTTTTCTGCTTTGGATTGGTGTAATGGAAAATGTTATTCCCCAGTCACCTTCTTGACTCCTATTTATTACGCAACGTCCTCTTGCTTTCCAGTTCAGCTCATGCAGGCTTTTATGTTTCTGCTGAACAATTTCTTAGATACTGTAGGCCAAAAAATTAGATCTGCTTTTTTTTAACATGTAGCCAAATTTAGGCCAGACACTCAGCTGTACAAAACCACAAACTCTCAGAAGAGTCAGAATCCCAGAAATTGCACTTCCTCTGTCTACCTACTGATTAGTAAACTGCCACAACATCTTTAGCCATGTTAATCTCCTTTTCTTTATTTTTCTAACGATGAAACACCCAAAACTCATATGGGTTCACATTTGTTCCTGAACAGTGGAATTCTCATAAACCTTGAGCTGCTGGTGTTTGCTCGACGCAATCTTTTTGCAAACTACAGTATTCCTGGATAAAAGTGAATCACTTTTTCCAGGGCAGTTGAAGGCATTCAAAACTTCTGAGGACTGTTTTCAGTAGGAATCGGGGGGTGAAGGGCCTCAGGATCTGGCTGAACACTACCCAATGTTCTGTATCACTTAAACATTTCAGATTATGAGCCAATACATATGTTCCTTTTCTAAGATTTCAAAAGGACATAAAAATTATGATTATAAGGCTTAGCCTAACTGACTTTTCTGTCTTAATCTAGTCACTGTCATAAGAAACTTTCTATACACTAAATAGAGAAAAGGTGTGAACACATGCAGTTTCTTGGGGCAGTGGAGATTAAAGGGAAGGACTGTTTAAATAGTTATATTAAATCCTGGGATACCAGCACTGGCATTAATCAGAAATCATGCATGCCACCAACAAAAATAGGCTATGTGAGTAGGCTTGCACACAGATGGCTTATTTTTTTTTTCTGGTATTGTTTGAATCTCATTTTCTTGCTTGTTGTGGAATATCTATCACTTGTACAGTTGACTGAATTTTCGAAGCAATGGAAAGAAATAATATCCAATAAGCTTGTTATTAAAATAACATTGGGAAGAATTAATGAATCTACGTATTTTGACTAGAGAGAGTGGGTATCATGGTTAGAGTAACAACATTGCTTGGTTTGCTCTTATGTTAGCCTGGTGATTTTGAAAAGGCAGAGATGGTGTAATTTTCCTAAGACAGGAAGAGGGTCATCCAGCTCCCTCTCCCTCTGTCTGCCTCTGCCTCTTACTCATTTCTCTCATTATTTTCTCTCCTTTGAGGAAAACTTCTTTTTTATTTTTTTTTTCTTTTGCAGTGACTCTAAGAAAGCTGTTATCTGCAACAGCTCAAGTGTCAGATCTATCTTTTCTAGTATTGATAGAGTATTTTGACAAGTATTGAGCATGCAATTTAAGATGACGAAGTCAAAATAGTTAGATACTGTACCTTGAAAATCAGAACCCTGTGGGTTTCTTTTCCTCTTGCTTCTCTGCTCTGACAGTAACAATAGTAGCAGATAGGATAAAAAAAGAGTAAAAAGAAGTAAAAGGCAGCAGTAATATTATCGAGTTACCAAAAACATACCCAGCATACAGGCAAGTCTACTATGCTACAGCCAACATTAAAAAAGTCCCAAACTTACGTAAGCTGCCACCAAAATTTCTAACTAGAATAGAATTAAAATCTCTTGCATATTTTATCCAATGCATCTATTCTAAACAACAATAATCACACAGGTGTTCTCCGTTCATTCCAGGGAGGGAGATGGCAGGGCAGGAATATCTCTGAGAATTGATAGTGAAATATTGGTTTTTTGTAAGTCAATGGAAAAATTGTTCTAAACTTCAGTGGGAGAAGAAATTCTGTCAGAAGTTATGAGAGTTCATATAGGGGAATGGCCTTATTACTGTATTTCTTTGGAGACTGATATGCATTAATTGTTCTAGTATGCTGGAGAACTCAAAAGCACTTTTCTTCCTGACTCAGACTATTGGATGTTGAGGTTGTCTAAGGCAGAACCATTCCTAGCTCAAACTAAAATTATTTTTCGTTGCAACGCAGATAGTCAAAGAAATATAGGAATCCCGCTGCTTATGTAAATGTTTATCACAGGTTTGAGACTGCCTCTCCAAGAAATATTAAGGGGTATCAGTTACAAAGGAACTAGATTTTATTCTTTACTTCTGCATCAGCTGGCACAATGAAGCTAGGAAGTAGTGTAATACAAGTCATAAAAGCTAATGAGAAGACAGTAGTAGAGTTGGCAAAGTATTTGCTGCTTTCACAGGCAAAGAAATGTAATAACATCCTCTACAATTTGCAATCTCCAGTTGCTCACTTAATGAAACACCTTCTGTATAGTGAACAATTCACCTTTTATGGAAAAACACTTCATAATGACTTTGCTACCAGCCATAATAAAATAGATAGCTGACTCCATAAGGATTGGCCTCCATAAGGTTGAAGATTTCCTGTGCTGTAGGAATACTGAGAGCCAAGGTTTAATTAGAAGAGACAGGCCTGGGCATGTCTTTTGATGCTTGTTTCTTTGCTGTTCTGAAAAAGGCAACATCTTTCCTTATCTAATTCCCTACAGGCATATTTACAAAGAAGAGACCCACCAGCTTCAAGACGCATGTGCCCTGTCAACCAGAGCAAAACGATGGATGCTCACTGCTGCACCTGAGCAACAGAAAGATTTCAGTCTACACAGTTAGCTGCCCATCAACTCTGCATTCTGTACAAAATCAGAACCACAAAGCCTCTGCTGTCTAAGGTTTTGTACTGACATTTTTAATGGAAATAAAGGTTTCAGTTCTCTCCAGTTGGGGTTGAACAGGAAGAAAGAAACATTTGGAAAAGCAAGTAGACCTGATACTTCATCTGTTTTCCCACTTCCTGGAAGACACATCTAGTAGTTCAAGTTGCTAAGAACACTTTTAAGTGAGAGAAAGAAAAGATGCTTGTTATCTGTATTTTTCATGTATGTAAACAGAATCACAGAATAGTTTGGGTTGGAAGGGATTTTTAAAGGTCATCCAGTTTAACTCCCCGTGCAACGAGCAGGGACATCTTTAACTAGATAACCCCAGGCACAGAGGTAAGGCTGACAGGTCAGTAATTCTCAGGGTCCTCCTTTCTACCCTTTTGTCCTAGTTTGACATAGTGGGTGCAATGTTTCCCCATTCCAGTCACCAGGAACTTCACCCGACTGCCATGACTTTTTCAAATATCATGGAGAATGGCTTGACAACTCAGGACTATGGGATGCATTTCATCAGGTCCCATAGGCTTATTAATGTTCAGGTTCCTCAGGTGGTCATGAACCTGATCTCTTGAAGCGTGAGGGACTTTGCTCCCCCAGACCCTGCCTTGTACTGTGGGAAGAGAGGTTGCCAGTGAAGGCTAAGTCAAAAAGTTGTTGGGTACCTCAATCTTCTTCTCGTGTGCTGTTACCATTTTGTCAGTCTTGCTCATCACCCTCCTTTTCTGGCTGATGTACCTGTAGAAGACTTTATTATTCTTTGCATCCTTTGCCATGTTCAGCTCCAGCTGTGCCTTGGCCTTCGTGACCCATCCCTACACAACTGGACAGTGTCCTTATACTCTTCCCAGGATACCTGTCCCTGCTACCGATGCCTGTAATGCATGCAAAAGTGCCTATTAATGAAATCTGGTGCACCAACACTATTTTGCTTACCACATAAACTTTGACTGTCAATTTGAAATTTAAGAAAGAAGAAAAAAAAAGGAAAAAAATAAAAGAAAGATCTTTTCAGTTTAGAGTTGAAATAATGACATTAACGTCTATTTCAGTGTGACTGGCACAAGTTCTTCGGGACCATATTGCACATTTTGGACACCTATTTTTCCATTTTAGTTTTGCCAACACTAAAAAGAACTAGGAATAGATGCTTACTGCACGTATACTTTAGAGTTGACATTAAATAGAGTGCTTTAAATTTCACCTGCAAAATATATTAATTCATACAGTTGCATGTGAAAGTTCTACCTAAGTCTATGCAAGTAGATCATGTTTTAGGAAGGTGTCATATAAATTAGCTCTTTAATGACTTCAGTGTACATGAAGGCTATCAGGAAGGGGAACTTACAGTAAATAGCTCTGTTCTGATCAAATGGGTTGATCAATTAACTCTGAACAATGCAGGAACTGTGATACTTGTCAGTATACAGTACCAGGATGATGTTGTCAGCAGATCTGCTTTTTCACTGTTACTGTAGGAGACAAGTTTGAGCACAGGATGTGAGATCTCAGTGCCTAGTACACTCTTCCTGGTATCCTAAAAGGAATAGGATTAATAAAAATACTCAAGGACATGCTAGCAGAATCCGCCTTTATTCCATCACCAGCTAATCCCTATTACTCATGAAGACTAGAAAGTTTATGCGTTGTACTTCTGAAATGCATCCAGAGAAGAGCACCGATGTTCATTACTGAACTGACTGATATCAGTGTTGCAGTATACTCACTGCCTTTTGCAGCCATTCCTTTTCTTGTTTATGTTCAATCCCTTCAAATTACTGGAAAAATAATGGCCTGAGCAGCCAGTAAGATATAGCACACAGCACTCTGTCCCTCCGTCCTTAACATAAACACAGTTATATCTTTCTGATTACACAGTAAACTCTAGGGAGAGCCAGCTCTCTTCATCTCATATGAATGAAACTTTCAGTAAGGCCGATAAAGATGTTGAAATCACATGAAAGAAACTAGAGCCCCTAACCTGCGAAACAAACACTTCTGTCTTTCGCCGTTAGCAGACCTATGAGGATATTGGCCTATGAGCTCATGAAAGAAGAACTCTGAAAACAGGAGGTCAACAGACCCACAGTCTTTCCTGTTTCCTGCCTGAGAACTCTCCTACTGGGGCTAACTATTGCCCCTTGCCGATTTCCTGACTTGCCATAATCAAACTCCCCTGCTCATTCCCCCTGTCGTATAAGCTGATGGAGAAGGTCTCCCCCTGGAGTTCTCCTTAATTTGGCTCTTCACTTCTTTGCCAAACTAAACTTTCTTACAGGCTTCCCCAATTTCTCCTACTATGCACAGGGTTTAGTGAAGCCATGAATGTTTGGCTGAGCAACCGCTAACTTGACCCAAATCACATTAATATGTTGACTTGACACACTAATGACAAGTGTACTATTCACCATCTCTTTACCTGTTTTTCTCTTTCAAAAGGCTGCCAAACGGCTGTCATTAGGTAATGGCAGAGATCCTAATTTCTTCACCAACAATGCACGTGTGTTAACCTTTCTTTTTAGCTAAGTAAAACAGTAAGATTATTAAGCTGCTAAGAGTTGCCTTCAAAATTATGCCTGTCAACCGAAGACAATTTCAAGCATGTAATGGCAATTTGGTATCTATTGTAAAAAGGTCACCTCACACGTTCTCTTTTCTAGATAAAAAATGTCCTGCACAACTGACCCCAGGATTACTACATAAAACATGGGAGCCAGGCAGTGTATATAGTGTGTTTTCTAGGTGGGTCTAGTTTATCAAGAAACTATGAGGACTTTGCGCTCTAAATCTCTGTTTGGTATCTTCTGACATGTCTGTAATGTGAAACAATTAAAATTCATCAACTTTTAATAGGAAAACTGTCAATTTTCCTTTCTTTGGAACCTTATCCTGGAGAATAAAGTCATGGTTATGTGGAGAAGAGGTAGGGAGGTAAAGAAGAAAAAACAAAACTACCTGCCTCTGTCCCAGTTGTCTCATTGATACATATTCAGTTAAGCCCTGTGCTCAACTTGCATTTAGCTTTGAGATCTGCTACTTCTGTTTAGACCAGAAGCATGGTTTGTATGCCTAATCTTTCCAGCTCTATCAGTTTCTCCAATAAGAGATATTATCACTACCTACAAATCTTGTTTTACTCAATCCTCGGACTATAATAGCTACACCAACTGCACCTGCAAATACAAAAACCTGTCAGAAATTACTGTTACATCTTTTACACAAAGCATATCAAATAAAAAATATCAAAAATATACTGTTACGATGAAAAAAAACCCTCATGATTTTACACAACCATATGTTGCATCTCCAGTTATAATGCAAATTACAAAATAATCTAGCAACTTCATTCCAGAAAGGGGAGTACATAGGTGAGTCATGTCCAAAAAGGCAAAACCACAACACTGACAAAAGAGGTGCATGATTCTCTGATCACCACACATGAGCATAGTCCCACAGGCACTTGTGGTCTACAGATGTCCAGGTTTGTGCTAGTCAAGGACTGGAAGATATTCAGCTCTGTTCAGACCCCATAATTTAAGACATTATGAGAAAGCTTATCACCTGTTAACAATTCTCAGATTTTTGTATGCAAACAAGGTAAATCCCTTATATAGAAAGTGACATAAATCATTACCATCGTGAGTTTTAAAACACCTCTGATAAAGAGGTGGCATGGAGAGGAGGAAGCTATACCCAGTTCTGCACACATCTTCAGAGGCTGCTGTAAATTGAGAGCACATGATGAAGGGTATAACTATAAGGGGGATGTGGATATCCACAGGTGGTGGGAGATGAATCAGGTCCAGGTGTGAAGCTGCTAAAATGGGTTAGCACTCTATTGAAACACTCCTGCAAGCATCTTAAGCCAGGGGACTATTTCAGGCTGTGAGTCCCATTATGACACAAATGTTTTCATGACATTTAGTACTTTAAATAACATTAAAAGGAAGAAAGCCAACAAAGGGGGCATTGCAGTGGGTGTCTGCTACAAACCTGCCAGCGCATGGCAGAAATCGTATAGTCTTTTTAAACTGGAAGAAACCTTATGATGGCAGGCCTTGGTTCACACAGGGAAATCTATCCACCATGGAGTCTGTTAGAAAGTAAACATTAGGAGGCACAAGCAATCCTGGAGGTATACGGAGTGCATCATGGAAAATTTTTGGGTACGCACTGGTCATAGACAAGTAAGAGCTGAGATGAAGGTTTATGGCTGCACTGGCTACAGTGACAATGGCATGGTACAGCTTAAGTACCTGGGGAAAACAAGGGCAGCAAGTAGCAGAATAATGGCCCTACGCTCCAACAGATCTGATTTCAGGTTATTCAGGGTTTCCTGAAGAACAAAGGGCTCTAGAAAAGCTGTCTGGCTTTTAAAGACAACCTTCTGAAAGCACAAGAACAGTTCATGTCATTGTGCAAGAAACCAGGCAGGCTTGTTAGGGCTGACTGAATACTCAGCTGAATGGGGAACCCTTGACTGAGCTCTGTTGAGGATATACGTAAGGTGATGATTCTAGCAAGGCTTTATAGGCAGTTTCCCATAGTTCCCCTTTAGAGAGATGCAGACTGGATGAGAATACTACAAGAGTGGATGGAAACCTGCTCACATAACCAGGCCTCATGGATACCAAGATGAGCAGGAGCCAGCAGCAGACCAGCAGCCTCCTGAACTATATTCGCAAGAATGAGTAACATTCAGGAAAAGTGATTATTCCCCTCTATTTGGCACTTGTGAAGTTATGGTTGGAGTGCTATGTCCAGTTGCAATCTCCCTTGTACATACTAAAGTAAGTCCAGTGCAAGACCACCAAGATTATCAGGGGATCTGGGAAACAAAAGGAGAAGCAGAGACAACTTTTGTTCAGCCTGAAGAAGAGATCAAAGAGGAATCTAATTGTTGACTTTTACTTGCAGGGAAATAGCGGGGGCTATACAGAAGACTGAGCCATTTTGTTCACAGAGGTATATACAGTGGAAATATGAGATGCCATGAACAAAAAATTGCAGCACAGGAATTTCTGTTTAGGTGCAAGGAAAAAAATTCTTCACAGTGAAGGTGATAAACTACTGAAACAGGTTTCTCATAGAAGTTCTGGAATCTCTATCCTTGCAGTTCAACTGTATATGGCACTGAACAATCAGCCCTAACAACTTTAGAGCTGCTTTGAGAAGCTGGTTGGACTAGTTGACCTTCAGAGGGAAATTCCAATGTAAATTACTATATGAATTAATGAGTTCAGATATAGTTTTCTCTTTAGCATCTCCTATTGAATCTTGTAAGTCACTCCCTTTTAAGTTGCTGGCTCCTGTGACTCCCATATAGAGGATGTGCTATAGCTCTTACAGAGTTGTAGACCTCTGAGCTTTACATCTAGCATCTTGAGTATTAGACCTCTAAGTTTTATAATATTGAAGGTCTTCGAGAAACTACACAGAATGTGCAATAATCCCTGGAATCCTAAACCAAAATAATTAAATCGATCCTATACCACTATAGCCTGAGTACATGCATTCACAACACAAGGGCTGTAGAATCACACCCTGTCCTATGATTTAATTACTAGCACCAATGCTGAGACTGATATGCATGTTTGTGGCCATGTACCCTATGGTAAGCAGAGCACGGAGACTTAAAGCAGCCACAATGGTGAAAATGGGAAGAAAGAGAACACGTTTCAGTTTCAAAACACAACTTGAGGGTGGTTTCTGTTAATTAAGAAATTGTTGCGGTTGTATCTTTGGTTTATCTTCTGGGGTTTTTTTTGGTTCCAGAATGTACTTGCTACAAAGTCTTGGCAGCCAAAATTGAGCCTGCAGTTATCTTTAAAATATTACATATAGCAAACAAAACCAGATTCTGGAAGTTTTAGTCATCCTGAATAGAGTCTAGATAGAGCAGCCAGAATCAAAGGCATGCCTTGAGGAGTAAGCTACAGCTCAGTTTGAGCCAGTGTGGCAAAATGAGACTCATAAAGACCTACTAAGTGAAAGAAGTAAAATCTTATTTTCTGCATCTTTAAACTGCAAAATGATATTGGGGAGTACTTAAAGAAAATAATTACCTATCAAGATATTACAAAATCAAAAAGAAAACAGTCTTGGATTTTTTAAAGTATTTTGTACTTCTTACTCATTGAATTGCCTGGAAACATCAGTGAATTTACCTTTTGTGAGAATGCTTAATATACAAACCAGAATACTCTGGCAAGTTACTTTAAAAAATAGCTTTTGTAACTTTTTTTTTTTTTTTACCTGCACACACTAAACACTGCTCTGAGTAGACCGCTGGCTGGGTGCCATTCAGACATGTAAAGGCACCAAGACTGTGAAATAAATAATCTTAATAATTTTATCAGGCATTTTATGTTGCAGCATGTTTGAAAACACTGAAGGAAAGTAGATTAATGGGTCTTTTTATCTAGCTGTTTTTAAAATAATTGCAGCATAAGCCAAGTAAAATGAAGGTTCCCTCTTAGAAATCTATGTTAACCCAGCCTTTTATCCATTGCTTTTCTTAACAAGATCAACAGTGAGTCATAGCTATTTTTCCTCCTCAAAATTAGCAGTGGTAAATATGTACAACCCTTGTACACAACTGGAGACATCAGGATAAGTTTTTTAATCTTGATAAGATTTCTCTGTGGTGCTTTATACTCAGACCAATAAGAATAATGGCATTGCGATCCATAATAAGAAAACTTTAAAAGTATATCAGACTGGTTTTGGCAATTAAATGTCAATGCAACTGTGAATCAAACATTCATCTTCATATACAACTGGACCATAACATACTAATACCACAGAACAGAAGACTTAGTCTCAAGAATATTGAACATGACTGCTGTTTAAACTACTGCATCTGCATTGCTTTGGAAATTATCCCAAGGGGTTGACGAGAGATTGAAATAAATGTCTGTGTATGATACTTGCCTTGCTCAAAGTAGGCCATGTTCCAGAGAAAAGGTAGGAAAATTCCAAATTCACACTAAATTGCAGCCTTGGCAAATCAAGGCTTTCAGCTATCCCATCAGCCTGTGCAATGATAAGCTCAAGCAGAAGAGCTAAGGATGGTTTTGCACTAAAGAATATTTGGAGTCCATTCTAAACTCTGGCATTACCTAAATTTTAGACAATCTGAGCTGAGGCTGAATGCAGACTGGTGTCCCAGGCACCAGCTTACAGGTCTAGCAAACATCCTGAAATTCATACTGCAACTATGCAGTAGACACAACTTGTGAAGTTCAAATGTGACCCAAAGAATACTGGCATAAAGCACCGATTTAAAATGTCAAAAATATATTGAAACATCATGGAAGATAATAAAGAAAGCTTGGTTCTTCATTTTTCATTGGTTTTGCTCTTCATACTTGTGCATTTGGAGAGTTTTTTATGATTTTCCCTTGGTTGACAGTATAACTTTGTTTACGTTCATACAGCGATTTACTTCATTTAGTAAATAATCAGTAACTTAATAAACTCAGTCTACTCTCATTTAATTTGACTTGACATTAATGACCATAACAAACTCAGCAGGTAAAGAGCAGAGAAAGCTAAGTCAAGAGGATGCCTAGTCATCTGTTATTGCTTTAAATTGCACGATGTATCAGAATTTGCATCCAGACAAAATAAGCTTCCACTTTGTTTGGTAGCTTGCTACTTTCACTGACGCAAATGTCTCTACAAGATCACAACATCACAGACTCATTCAGGGTGTGAGGGACCTCAACAGAGGTTTCTAGGGCAGCCTCCTACTCAAAGCAGGGTTCACACTGGATCCAAATCAGGTTGTTCATCTCCACATCCTCTCTAGTCTTCCAGTTCCAATGAAGTTACCCCACAGAGACAGGTTTACCTTATATCTAGTTGAAACTCCCTGTTTCAATTTCTTACCATTGCTGTTCATTCTCCCACTGTGCTGCTCTGTCATCACAGCAACCTTCTTGTAGGAAGGAGGGAAGGAAAGTATTGGAACCTTGCTATTAAAAGCTGTCTCATCCACAGGCTGAACCAGCCAAGTTTCCTCAGCTTCTCCTCACTGGGTAAATGCTCCAGGCTCCAGTCATCTTGGTGGCTCTCTGCTGAGCTTGCTGCAGTTTATCTATGCCAGTCTTGTGTTGGAGGCCCATAACTGGATGCACTGTTCCAGATGTAAGCCAGTAAGTGTTGATTAAAGGAGTATAATAACTTCCTATGGTTATGCTCCTATTGATACATGGCAGTATGCAGTTAGCCTTCAGCCAAGAAACAGGACAAGCTTCTAGGTGAGATACTTACATGCATAGTTACATCATGTGAAATCTTGCTTGTGTATATACCTGTTCTCTAGCTAACCAGAAGGAATCAAAACTTTCTGCATGATACTCCACTGACTTTTTTTCCTTTAGTAAGAGAAAATGAAAACTTTTTCAAGTTTATATTCTGAGAAACAGCACTAATGTGATTAAAGTGGCTACATCTTGAAGCATTTTCAATTTTTTGCTAATTAAAGCCTTAGTTTTCCAGACATGCTACAATATAAGTCATCAGTACAGGAGAGACATGGACTCTACTTTGCTTGGCAAGTCTCAGAGCATAAAACACCTTAACTGTATTTTACACCCACAGTCTTCAAGCCTTGGCAGACAGCTTACAATGGGGAGATCTGAACGTCGGCAGAATTTCTGGCATTAGACTAGAGTGTAGTGTATAAAGCTCAGATCCACCGGCAAGCTGAAACATGGTTTAAGAAGGATAGCTTTGTTGTTTTTTCTCACAATGTCCCATAGAGCGCATGCCAACACACATAGAGCCCAATTCTGCTGTCAACTACACCAAAGTAAATCCAGAAGTACTTCAATGAAGTTCATTGAATTACTCTACATTCATGTTTATGTTCAGAAGAAAAATGCTCCCTAATTTCTAAGACAAGCCGGTCACATAGTGTTATGAACACACAGCCTTTCAAAGCCTAGAGATTTATCAAAAAGGCAGGTTTTGCAGAGTGCTGCAAGAGTTCCTGGGTCAGGGCCTAGACTGTAGATTATCAAGTTGCCATCTGTGAGGTAAGACAGAACAATAATCTCCCTTCAGAAACTTAGCCAACCTTGGCTCTGGCATGATGCACCACAGTTTAAGCCTCTCTGATGTTGGGTCTGACATGTGAGGGGTTGGCTGAGAGCATTTACAGAGACAGATACCAACACTTATGGACCCAAATCTAGCATGCACTAACTTCTTTCACCCCAGTGACTTTATCATGCCTCTGAGTGCTGAATATTCTCCTCTGGAGGCAAATTGTCTCAACTAAGAGTGCTGACTTTTTATGTCCAGATCTCCCATGAGAAGGTTTGTAACCACTGAGCTATATAGTTTGTAGGTATATCAGTGTGTAGCTATACTAACTGCAAAAAGGTGAGGTAGAAGGAGTGCTGTTAAATTCATCACCCAGAGAAAGAAATGACTCCATGCTTTAGGAAGGATGGGGGGCATTTGATTCATTAGAGTGCTGTTGGCTTCCCTGTGTGGGTTTGTTTTGTTCCCTGCTACAATGCCCCCATCCCAAGATGTCCTGCGCTCCTTATCCCACTATTGACCACCATATACACACCATACACAGTAATCAGGCCAACCATAAGTGTGTCTCTTTTGGACATGATTTAGACATTATACCCCCACAATGATTCTAATACAAGTATCAGAACAGCAAGAGGACAGCCAGGGAAGCATGAATAGATGAGAAGACAGGGGTGCCAGGAAGAAGCAGATTGCTGCACTATCCTTGTCAGAGACACTTTGCACTGAATCCACTTTGTCCCAAATACCATTCATTGACTTGCAACAGCCCAGGTGGCAAAGACTGGAATATTTTGCCCAAGGGCATCCAAGCCTACGCTGCCTGCTCATCACCAGACAGTAGGCTGGACCGGGCTGGGGAAAGTGAGGACTCACCAAAAACACTAATAAACTTGTGCTCATAGGCAGCCAAGAACAAAGAATCCTCAATCCAGTCCAGGCACTGACAAGGATGTGGATCTGGTCTCCCAGCCTCAGTGCCTGAGACTTCATCTGCAACTGATACTCAATACCCCTTTGCATCAACAGACCAGTAAGCAGGAACCAGAGCCCAGAGCTCTCTCTTAGATGAGTAGCCTAACCGCTAACCTATAGATGGAGTTTGAAGAATGCAAGCAATATGATATACTACTTACATAAAATATACTACTCACATCAAGCTTTCTCAGCACAGCTTATTCATAGATTTATCAGTAACAACAAAGAAAATTTTATATATTTTTTTAAATACACTGCTGCAGGAGGGATTTCTTGACAGCTTCTGTTTGAGCCAAGGTGTTAAAGTGGCCTGGAGACTTTAACAAGCAGCAGCATTAGTGTACATGCCTTACTTTAAAGGACATTGTGTTAAAGGGCACATGTCTCTGAACTCTGGTCCAAGACAAGTCCACCTCAGACAATTGCCATTAATTAACCTCTGTCTGCAGTTTTACAGTTGAGCTCATCTAAAACACTCATGCAATCAAAACATGTCCCAGAGGGGTGGTTTAACTTCTTCATCTCCCTTCTCTGGCTCCATCAGGTTAGGGCCTGTTTGTAGGTGCACTGTCCTGCCCTATTCCTGGTGCCAGCTCTGACTTACTGGTGAGCCAGCTCAGCTCATAAAAACAGCTGAAAAAATTTAATTATTTTGCTAGGTGAGTTTTGTGTCACTTCAGAAGCTGAATTAGCTTCTCACTGGGGATCCACGGAAAGGTAAAGCTGGCAGAATTGAGAATGTGTCCTATGTGTCTGGGCACAGAGGAAGGAGCAGTGGAGCAAAGGGAATAGGGAATTTGGTGCTTTGGAATAACCACAACATTCAGGAAAAGGCTGCATTTGACTACATGCTTAAATTGAGAGTTTTCACCAATATAGATTAGTGCATTGCAATCTTTCAGACTGAAAGTTACAATGTAATGGAAAGGTATAATCAATCATCAACCAAAAAGTCCAGCCAGAATCAGCAACAAAGATGTTCTGCAAAGATCTAATGCAATAACTTCAGTGATGTAGGGATTCATATTGAAGAAAGACCTAAATAAAAGGAGTTCGTACATACCCCATGCTTCCAGTCTTTCTTCATCTTTCCCTCATGGGAGACAAAAATAAAGAAACAAACGCAACCTGTTCAAGTTGAAATATAATAACCTCTTAACAGCTCCACGGTTCCATGCAGTTGTGTTGGCTGGCTGGAAGTAACCCTATGAATTAGATAAGGGCACATTTACACTGTAAAAGCCTCTATTCAGCGCAAAAGAATGCAATAGTGAGCTTCTGTCTGAAGCCAAAAGCTAATGTGTAACGCTTTTTGAATCAGGAGAGTCCTGTGTTACAAATAGGATCTGCAAAATGCAGCTGACAAGTGTCTTAAATTCTTGAGGTATCCAAAAGATCATTATAGGCAGCAGCGGTGTTACAGTGTCAATAAGAGCCTGTGCTGAACTAGAACACCATCAGGTTGACTCAGCACTCCTGTCATTCTATCTTCAATGTGCTATCTGCTGGAGAAGAGAAAACCTTTTGAGGTAAATCAACTGGGGTTTGTCTCAAACAACCTTTTATTTTTTTATATATATATTTTTTTTTACCTCCTTGTATGTCTGCTAGAAACCTGAGCTTAGTGTGCTGCTGAAGCTACAAAAGGTCTTGGAGAATTGAGTAGTGATTTAGGATTACAGTTTAGGCATGGCTGCCACATAAAACCCTGCTGAAGGTAGTCTCAAAGCTGTAACAGTCCAATAAAATAGTTGTGAAAAGAAAGGGTTGCAAGTGGCTAGCAATGTCAATGCATTTCATCTTCAGGAATTTGTCACTGAGTGGACTGGTTAGGGATTTGCTAAGCAGTGTTTGGCATGCTTCCCCATCCTCTCATTCCTGGAGGGGAATGCTGCCAGACTGCCTACACCAGCCCAGAGTCGTGGGCAGCATCTTGGACTCAGATCCCAGTCAAGATCTTATGTCCAATCAATGTCTAAATACTACACTATTTCTTGCACAGCATCTCAAGGCCTTTGACATTTCATCATTCAGGTTCTCCAAATTTTTTGTCTGGAGGACAAAAGCATTCTTTTCTTTGGCTTTTGTAAATGGAGTCTTTTCCTTATTAAGCCTCTTCCGAATGCTCCTACACAGAGAAGTGGCAAGTGACAAGAAGTGCCCTAATTTGCTCTTTTGGTCAGATCTGACTTCACTTTGAACTTCACCAGTCATTAAGTACCTTGTCCCATCTACTTTTTCTTTTTCAGTACTGAAAACAAGGAGTCAGTTCCTTCCACCAGCCATCCTGGATGATCAGTTATATAATAGTCTAGCATTTGGAAGAAGCACCCTTTATGTTTTCTTTTGTTCTACTTT
Source organism: Thinocorus orbignyianus (assembly GCA_013400375.1). NCBI lineage: Eukaryota > Metazoa > Chordata > Aves > Ciconiiformes > Thinocoridae > Thinocorus > Thinocorus orbignyianus. The sequence continues at coordinate 508,187 of VXBW01003498.1, read as the reverse complement.
GAGGATTGTTCTGTACTAACCTGAAAAGGTATGTTACCACTGTCTTTCAATTCCTCACTTTCAGACTAGTGGGAAGCCTATGAAAAACTTGACAAGTTTTAAGGTGCCAACTCTAAGGTCTGCACATCAGGAAGACTGACAGCGTGATATCTGCTCACGTGAAGAGTGTCATTTTAGGCATTGCTCACTTCGCAATGCTGCTCCAGAGGGATGTCAGAGTCCCCCTCAGTCCTGTGTTAGCCCTGTGCAGTTATCCTGGGTGACAGAAGGCATCCTAAATCCCACCAGACACCCTCATTGAGGTAACTGAGTCCCTCTTACATTGCCTTGTTTCCTTTTATGGTCTTTCCTGCCTTTATCCACACCTGTTAACATATTACTTTTTGAAGGGAGTGAAAAGCCCAGAAAGCCAACCGTATCCTGGGTTGCATCAAAAGCAGTGTGAGCAGCAGGGCCAGGGAGG
>VXBW01003498.1:408146-507682 GCA_013400375.1 Thinocorus orbignyianus | reverse complement strand
ACCATTCTATGATTCTATGATTCTATGAAATGCAGCAGCAGCTATCCATGGACACTAAAAGACCTGTACAATAATGCACACAAAAACGATGTGATGAAGGCTGCTAATTAAAGCCAGGAGATGAGCGGTGGCTGGGACGTGAAAACTGTGGGTAAGAAGTGGAATATTCACCTCTCCCCAGACAAGCAAGATTTTGCAAGATAGCCCAGGGGTCTGTAGCTGCAATCAATTGCCCTTCTGTTGATAGTATGTTTCTTCAATAAAACTGAGCCACAACCTTCACATTAGCTGTTTCCTGACTCTGGTACACTAGCAGTGTACCACAGGTCACACTAGCACGATATTAAATGAACATTCATTAAAAATATAGTTACAGACTGTGCTCATTTTTGTGCATCCTAATCATGATCATTTTTGCACAATATTACAACTAAGCTTTTTATTGGCAGGAAAACATGCATTCTATTTGAAAAAGTATTTAAAGAAAATAGGCTCTAAATGTGTAAATACGGACTCAGAATTAGGACTTGATTTTTAAGAGTTAAAATAATTCAGTCATAATTCAGTCAGAAACTACACAAACTTCACCTTTCTAAGCAAAGAAATTGAAAATGTACACTAATAGCACTGCACTGGAATTTACAGGTTTTTCACCTATTTTGTAATCAAACACTCTTTGAAGCCTAATTGTTCTATGTTTGATGTAAGTGTTGATTTTGTTGAAACTGTCTGTACAGCCAGTGCAAACAGTCCAATAAGCCCAAGCCTTTATTTGGCTCCATAACCGTTTTAATGGCTTTTTCCACATTTATTGCTGGCAACCTCATACCTCCACAGAAGTTGAGTTGTCCTTTTTGTGTTGGTTTTGTTCTTGATTTACAGGCAAGCTCTTTAACTGAACTCTTAAGAACACACTACGAATTCAGAGCTTTTGCAAATAGAAGATGCATTTGAGAAGATGTTAATATAGTTTGGACTGCGGAGCACAGATGCTTAGTGTCTGGTATGCAAAGCACTTTAATTCTCATAATGAAAGTAATCAGAATATCTGCAACTCTCTACTACATGTTCGTGTAATTTAAGCATCAAGACTATTAGTCTACAGTCTATTAGACTAGTCTACTATTAGTCTACTATTAGACCACAGTCTCAGATAGAACGTCTCTTTCACTTCCTTTCTCTCTACCTATTCAAGCTTTTGCCTCACTACTACTTCATTCATCTCACAAATATATTTCATCTTTCCTTACCAGAACGTATCAGTGGAGTTTTCCTGAAGGTCAGACAAAGAGACAGACGGTGACAGAGATTTCCAACATGCTGTAGGAAAATGAGAAAGGAACATGTGTGAAAACAGTACAATATCCTTCCTGTATTTTCCAAGTTGCACTACAAATTAGATGTTGAGTAGAATATTTCTTTTACTGATTTTTAATGGAAAAGATAATACACTATAAAGAAAACAATTCTGAGGAAAAAAAATATTTTCTAAAGGAATATAAACAACATCAAAGGGATGCAACAGAAAAAAAAATATCACAGGATTAAAACTTCACTGTTCACAATGAGCCATTTTTCTGTGAACAGCTACTTGTTTGTATATGGATCTGAACTGTGCACTGGTAGGTGCAATCCATATTTCCATACACTTTGCATCTTGCTACTTTTCACTATTAACAGATGAGCCTCATCAGAGGAGGATTGGTTTGTAGGATTAAGGACATAGTAGTCTGCAGTAAAATGCTGAAGGAAATTCTAGGTGACCAATAATTTTTACATAATCAAGGTTGTCGCTTGGTTTTGAGGTTTCTTCTACTCGTTCTAACACCACAGGTGCAATAGTACTTATAAATGGACAGAAGCATTTAGATTGAATATTAATTCTTCAGTAGGTTTTTGTGAGCCTTTTTGTTTCTTCTCTCCAAATCTCTGGCTTTTCACCACACAGAAGTGCATAGAACACAATTTAAAAAAAACACTAGTGTTTTCTATTGTCTTTTCCCCATAACCTCCCTTGACAAGAAAAGTGAAAATTACCTCTTGATATAATGTCTCCTCCTGTAGCTCTTACACAACAAAACTACCTTATGACTTAAGACATGATCAACAGATTCACCCATGCAAAGACACCAAATGTGCTAGACATCATCGTCTCATGCATGGTGGTGTTATCCTAAGCATGTATGCCATCCCAAAGACCCCAGTCACAGCAGCTGATGCTCTTCATTGAAGAACACACAAAAGCTCCACATGTAGGAACAGACACCAGCAGCCAAGCATGGATATAATAACTATATTAGAAATAATAATACGCACAATGGAGATCAGGATTTTTACTGCCATTTTGCAGATGCAAAACCAGAAATCCAGGGCTGTGGAAAGCAGCTGTCAAGGACCAGCCTTGGACTGTTTGCTGTGGCAGGAACAAGCTCCAGACCTGTACTCTGCCACCCATGTCACGGTGGCTTTGCTGCATTCAGCTCCGCCTTCTGGCAGACAAGCAGTTAAGATTTACCAGACCCCTCAGTTCCTCCCCTCCTCTGATGAATACCATTAAAATACCAACAGAGACTGATTATCTTTTGGATGTTAACCACCAGACGTAACTGGGGAGGAGTGCATGGCAAAGCTGTTTCGAAAAAATCCTGAACTTTGATGGTGAGATGCAAATTCAAACTGTGGTCAAAGCCACATCTGCTCAGCAAAAACTCTTGAAAGCAACAGGCTTTCTGTTTGAAGAACCTGGGTTTGGTTCCCTGTCAGACCTACAACTGACCTTCTCAAATAATATTCTTGTATCAATTTAAAGCACGTGTGGTCTCATTCCAAGGAAACTGTGGCAAATGTGGCGACCTTCTTAGGAAGAGCATGATTTCGAAAAGGTCACATATGGCATGCAAATCTGACAACTGCTGGCTGATTATTCCTCTTCAGTGTGTATATTTATTTACAAGATAAATACCTATTTAAAAGTATACAAGATCAGTCACCATTCCATCAGTACAAGTGAGGAGGTGAGTCACTTTCTTTTTTAGATGCACGGCTAGCAAGGCTGATAAATCATTTCTATACAGGTGAAACACACACTGACATAATAAAACTGTGACACAAGCAGCATGTAGTCTGGCCAAGCTAGAGATACTCTTTTATTACTTATGCTAAAATCCCTCTGACATAAACATTTTTCAAGTAAAACCAGAAAAATATGCCTAAACCCCCCATCATCTTCACTGGACAGCATTTTCAGTGTTTTACAAATGCTGCACTGATGGCTTTTTGAAGACCTGGGAATAAATGAGAAGGATATATTTTGTATGAGTGATTTTTCTATGATCATTTTGGTATAGAATAAACCAATTAAATCCAAATGGAATTTATTTTGGAAGAAATTCCCCCCCAAAGCACTTATGCTATGTGCTTGCTTGTAATAGAGTTTACAAGTCAACAGGCAGAAAGGGAGGCAGTAGAAAGTTAGTCCAATATAAAAAAACAATGTAAATATTCACAAGTGTTATGGAGAACACACATAAAATAGGTTAAGATAATATAATTCAATATTTTCATTAAAAAAATAAAAATTTAAAACCTGCCTGTACAATTTTAATTTGATCCCATATATTAAGATCCGGATTTTACTTACAAGATCACAGAATTTTTTCCTCCCACATTTTTTGCCTGTAGAAGAATCCTTTTTTCTGGTGTCACTGGTGAAGGCATCTCATAGGCAGAGCCCTCTGCTTCATTTTTCACCAACAAGATGCACAGGGGAACAAGCCAGCAGTATTGAGATTAGTGAAAGAAGGTTGCATGGCTAAGGGAGATACATGTTCCACAGGAGAACGAGTTTCTATCCCTGCCTCTGCCAGAGGATTGCTGAGTAATGTTTATATCCAAGCACTAAGGCTCAGGTGAGATTTAGATGCTACTGCTGACACTGAAAAGATTGTAAGTCAGGCTTGTGGCTTCAGGAGAGAAAATCTACATTATGTCCACATTTTCCTTCCAGTGCCTGTAGAAGGGGGAGATCTGAGGTAACTGGGAGCAGGTGTCACAATGCCAAACGTGCAGGATGGAAATAATTTGTGAATACGTACTGAATAGGGGGCTTGGTTTGCACTGCTGTCCTTTCCACATGAGACAGCTCCCCAAGACTGATAGCCCAGAACCCTACCTGACTGCTTGACTTGTCCCACTCGGCAGATGCCTAATCTACATGGTAGCACTCATCTCTAAAATGCTATGATGAGTAGGATTCTTATCCAAAAACCAGAAGCTACATTTCTGAGGCTTTTCTCAGTATAGTACAACTGAAATTTATACAATAATTTATCAGGAGATAAAGCCAGTCTACCATTAGATTATAAAACAAATAGTGATTTATAACACTCCCCATGCCTGGAATTGTTTAAGGCCAGGCTGGATGGCGCTTTAAGCAGCCTGATCCAATGGGAAGTGTACCTGCCCATGGCAGGGGATGGGAACTAGAAGATCTTTAAGGTGCCTTCCATCCCAAATCATTCCATGATTCTTTGATAACCAATAGATGCCTGTCTTGTCAACTCCATCAATGACATTTTTTCCCCTGTAACTTAGTTCTGACCTTCATTTGTTTTGTCCTCTGTTTCTCCCACTTTCTTTGCCTGGCCCTGGTGTCTTTGCCCAGTCAGTTCCAGGTTCCAAGACCCGCATCAGTCCATTCCTACATTTCAGCTAATAATTCATAGGTACTGACTTCTTGGTCAGGCATTGGTTTTCTGCTAAAACATTTCCAGACTCTGCTCTCAATGTGTTCCATAAGATCCTCTATTTGTTCCCTTCCCAGGTTAGCTGTCTCTTTGGCTTTTGCAACATACATCTTCCTTCTCCATGTTGTTTGTGCCCAACTGAGAGGGAGGTGCAAAAAAGAGACATTCTCTGAGTTCTCATGGCCAAGTATTTCTCCATAAGTATTTGGAAACATTGTGGACAGTTTTTTGATGGGATTTTAAAACTATTTAATTTTCAGCAGGCTGAAATTCCCTTTTCTGTGGCTTTGAGGCATTTTTTTCAGCTTCTTCATGTATATTTTGGATTTGAGGGATCTGGGAGGAGAAGGGTGTGTAAGCATCTTCCCAGAACAAGTATTTTAATCATTGTGAACATAGAAGTGAATGGGAGCCAGAAACAAGTAGAAAATAAATGCTACAATTCATGCTGCAATTCTTCTATAGTAGCTATGTCATAATGAAGAAATTCCATCCATTCTGACCCGCTAAGTGTGTGCTTCTGTGCCTACAGTTTTCAATAGCAGTTATTGTCAAGCAACCATACAGTCAGTCTCCAAATGAGGCTTATAGTGACAGAGTTCAGGAAAACACATACCTGAGAAAATCTATGTAAGTTAAGCAGTAGTAATTCCAGAACATCACTGCACCTGCAGTAGCTGACACTGACACTTCACTATCATGAATACAGAATGGGATAATGCATGTAGAACAAGAAATTATATTTATCATGGACAGCCATTTCCAAACAGGTCATATGTTGTTTTGTCACGTTTTCACAGCTCAACGCTCATGATACGCCCAGCCTTCCACAAATTTCCAAGCTATAAGAAAAGGAGAGGGTCAGGAAGGAAGGGCAGCACATCTTTGTCTCAGAGCATCAAATCACACTGCAGTGATTCCAAGAAACAAAACCAGGCAATCCTCTGCTACCTTACCTGCCTCAACTGCTTCCAAGTTAGGCTGGGGAAGAAGGCTACAAGATGGGACCTGCCCAGTATTGAACAGTATTTCTAGCAGCATGTTTTCCTTACCCTTTCATCTTAGATTGACCTGAAAACATACTGCAATAAAGTTTTGCTTCTGGGTGTTCATCTCTAACTGAGTTTCTAGCATCGCTTTATACTTTGCAAATTATATTACAGGAAATGTAAAACATTTCTGCAGCGTAATCTTTTAAGTGTTCTCAGAAGGAAAACAGTTCAATGGATAGTTGTTTAACATTTGGCATGTTTGATCTTTCTGTGAAATCCTTATGTGAAGCAATATACTACAGAATCTTTCTATCTTTGTATTTTTCACCAATTACCTGTTACTGGGCACTCTTGGAAACAGAACATTGTAATGAGGGATCAAACGATATTTCATAGATGTAGAGTTGGATTATTAAATTAACGTAATTCTCTTATTCACCGAGAAAAAGTGGATTGCTCTGCAATTCATAGATGGAAACAGAATGGTAAAGAACTCTCAGTTAACTGAGATCATAGAATCACAGAATAATAGAACGGTTTAGGTTGGAAGGGACCTCAAAGATAAAATAGATTTACAGTTCAAAGCTGGCATGAAAACCATTTTATCTTACTTCAATGGCAGCATATGATGCCTTTCTAAAGACAGACTGCAGTTTCCATCTGAGGATTCATTGACAGAATATTGTCATTACATAAAGCACATGCTTTTTACTGTAGTACAGAGTAGTTATGGAAAACCAAATTGCGACAGCACTGAAAATGCAGCTACCCATCTGAAGGAAGAAAATGAACTGTTCAGCAATGTAAATAGTTCAGGAAAGACATTTCTAACAGATCTTCAGACTGATGGCCTTTTTAGGGAAGGCACAAGCCTAGGCACTATGCCAAAGGGATGTTAGATGCATTATATAACATGAAAATAATTATTATACACAAAGCAACAAATTTAACCCCTGTCCTTGAAAACAATGATGTTTCTTCTTGTACAGTTACAATTGCTCCAGAAAAGCAGCCAGGTTTCAAGCTATACACAAGAATTCAAAATATTAGCTTTACTGTTATGATTATTCCAAGATCTGATATTTTTACTACAGGGCTTAGAAAGCACACTCATATCTCTTGTGTTCTGCTGCTAGTTATACAAGAGAGTAATGCAAAATCTATTCAATTTCAAGATCATCTTGGGGCTGCAGTAGCAGGAATGTAATCAATTAACATTCCAGGGAAATTCTCAATTTGGAAGGCAAAATAGGAATAATAAATATGTAAGCACATATATCTGTACAGAAGCTCCAGTCTGAGTCTTGCATTAACATCCTGAGGCACAGCTTCATCTTAACACCTGAAACTAGATTTGCACACAGATGTGACTATGAATGGATGTCTGCTCTCTGCTTAAGCAATGTAAGTTCTCGCATAAAATTTGGCCTCTAATCATTATTTATCTGGTTTATGTTACAGGAAGAGAGGAAGAAAGTAATGATTTTAGAAAATGTATTCACACCTTCTTGAGGAATACTGTATGCATTCCTTAGTTATACCGGTAATTTCACTGAACTGTATTTGGAAAAAGACAGCAATTAGACCTTAGGGCACATCTCTGCAAGTCATATGGTTTTAGCATAATTTTAGAAGCTTTAAAAAAATTAAAAAAAAAAAAAAAGAGATAAAAATAAGAGCTCAGATATTTCTGGCAACATATTATTAAAAGAAATCCTCAACTTTTGCATTGTGGTCCCAGTGAGGAATCTGTATTATAGTGCTTGAACTTTATCATACCACGTGGCCCAGTAGTTTCTGTTGAACGTTCATCCATCATTCCAACAGACTTAATGATTTAGTGTGACTCCCCCCAGCTGGTGTTTAATCTCCCAGGGGACACTTCCTGGACAGTAGCTCCTGATGATATTTAAACTGGGACTTTTGGTCTGAAAGTAGCAGTTCTACCTGACACAAAAGAAATCTTCCCTCCTGATAGAACCAGTAAGATCTGTGTTAAGTGACAGCTTGTCTTATCTGGCAGATTCTCCTTGAATATCTTGCTGGTCCCTCCCAGAAAACATAAAAATATTCTGGCAAGGAATGGAACTGAAAAGAGGGTTCTTTGTTCCCTGAGTTTCTGTACTGCTTGACAGGGAAGATATAAAGACATCTGTAGGTCACTGAAGGTTAGTATTTCCTCTGGCATTATTGATTTGACAAATGAAGAGAAAACAAACACCCCAACCATAAGAACAGAATGGTGGGATCATTGCAAATCCAGAAGGAGACAACACTAATAAACAACTGGAGGTAAGCTTTCAGTAGCATCCAAAGCAGCATCCGACCGAGGATCTGGATCAAAACTTTCTCTGGAGATTTATGTAGGACAAAGAGATTTTCTGTTCTTTCTTCGGGCACCTGATGCTAAATCCAGATGGCTGATTCCTGGTATTGGACACAGTGGCTGCCCACTCATTCGTTGTGCAAATATTTTCCTTCAGCCAAAAGTAAGCCCATTTTGGTATTACTGAATACAGACTGAGAGATTGAGCAGCCACATTGCTTGTTCAGTCATTCACCTGTTCATCTAAGTTAAGAAAACAAACCCATCGAATTTTCCTCTGCCTAATCAATAGACAGGCAAGATAGTCAAATGGTTTAAAATAAGATAAAAGCTATGTTCTTAATGAATAGAACACTTCTTTTAAAGGCTTTCCTTTCTTCCTGTTTCTTTGGGCTTTTGACAGGGTATCCATCCCCCCCTTCCCTCCCCCTCCCAATAAAGGGTGCTGCACTGTCTGAACTCTGTATAAAATGATTAGGCAGAGTTATTAAAAAGATCTGAAACATGTAAAAACAACTCTCCTTTACTTATGAAAATAATAGCTGTTTCATCAGGTTTAATTCTACTTTAACTGAATTTATTGTAAAATAACTGTTAAAAGGTATACTTTTTTAACATGCCACAAATTATAATGAGAAGAACAAAGATTGGATATAGGTCTTGTTCCTGTCTCAGGACTGCTTAACCCATACGTGATGGCCACTGTCTCATCCTACATCCCACAGATTCTTGGTTAAAAGACAGAAAAGACTAAAGGTCTCACTATGCAGAGTCAGATCATGCAGGGAAAAGATGCTTATTAGGAAGAAAAGGTCTCCCATGGCTTCAGGTAGAGGTGGGGAGAATACTTCTGCTTCATAGTCCTCCATAGTTTGCCTGACTGTACTTTTCATGATCTCTGACCCTTTTGCCTCCTCTTTTGCTGCAGTTTTCTAGTCCTCCTTTGATCTCTTTTTTTTTATTATTATTGGTTTTCCTGCCTCCATCCCTGTTATCTGCTGTCTGGCTTGAATATTTGACTCACGTAATTATGGATATCTGAATAGAGTTAGATTTGAAGTACTTACCCAGAATAGAGCTCCAGCAGGTCATTCTAAGTGTCACTTTAGCAGTCATGGTATGCAGCCAGAAAAGATTTAAGAGCAGTGACAGTTGGTCACAATCCAATGTTTCAGTGTGGACAGCTGGTCACCTAGTCTGCCAATGATACATGTGTGGGTACTCACTCTGACTTCCCTGATGAGTTTAAACCCAGAGAACGAACCTGAAGCCTTCAAATTAATTGTAATGCAAAAGCATTAAGCAGTCATCATCAGCCCATAAAAAGTGCCCTGTTGGGTGAAGTACAAAAGTCTGTCCCCACCAGTGGTGAAAGGAGAGGACATGATCCTATCATTTAGTGAAACGCATTTCCCTTGCACTCTTCCAAAATACAGAGTGGATAAAGCAGGGATGAACCCTCTGGCATTCCTCCTCATATTCAGTATATGGACTGGTCGTCCACAGATTTATCTAGATCTTTGTTGAACCACCAAATGTTCTCTGTACCCACGACATCTGTGGCAGCAGTGGCCAGCAGTTACTAGCTATGGTGCAAAGAAATATTTTTGTCCTTTTACCTATTTTAAACCAGTCTCCTACTGGTTTCTTAGAAAGTCCTCTGGTTTGTACAAGCAGTGACCAACACTGTCACATCTTCATTATTTTCATAATTCTGTGAAACTTTTTCAACTGACGCTCTCAGCTACCTCCTCTCCAAAGAGAAGAGTCAGTGAGATCTGAATCATGAGAGATTGTACCAAACAGAGCTAAATACTGACACTTCAAACCTTCTTCTTTACAAAAAAAAAATAAAAAAAATATAGAGATAATTTCAACACTTTCTACTCTACCTTCAGCATCCTTATATTCTAACATTTTTTATGAAGCTGAAAAAAACCAATAATCATTAGGGATCAAAAAATGCCTCGTTGTTGCTTAACATGTACAGGATATATTGAAGTGGTTTTTATAACAAGCCAATAGCGGACACGAGAGCAACTGGTAATCCAGTTAAAACTCAGAATCCTATGCCGTTCTCAGTTACCAGACTAAGTCAGGATGTCCAGCATATTCAGAAAAGAATACCTTCAGAAAAAATTGTCAATTTTTGTGTGCTTTATTGTTATCAACGCTATGATAGCACAAAGATGTTACATTTGTACTCCAGTAACTAAAGCCGCCACTATAGGTTGTTATTGGGACATTGTAATCAAAGGAAATATGAAGACTTGAAAATGAATCCCAAATGACTGCATTCACTCATTTGAAAAATAGTCTAAATCAAATATCCCAGATGTCTGAATCCCAAATATTTCCTGAGGTACATGGTTGTTGGAAGCACTTGGAAGTCTTAATTAAAACTTTGTTTACAGAATGAACCCTGATTCTTAGAACTGTTGGCTACTGTAGATAAATTACCTGGACTGACAAGGCAAAACAGAAAGCTAGAGAAATCATCTGCATTAAGAGTGTTTAGTATTGCTGTGGAGAGTGTGGATTTGCCAAATAACCATATTTGGGATGCTGTTTAAAAAGGCTAAGAATGTTAATAAAGTTGTGGGAATATTAGGTCAAAGCTATACAGATGAAAGAATATCCATCGGCACATTACCAAGAACTGCATCAGATAACCAGCTCAGGAAAGCATTGCTGTATCAGTACCACTTAACACTCTTCAGTCCTTTTCTTTACAAATGTAAGGATTTAGAACTATATGGTTTTGTTTGGGTGTTTTTTTCATGGAAGGTTTCATTTCTAAAATAACCGTGTAATGTCAGACCAAGTTAACAGAAGTCATCCATGAAAAAAACACCAGACCACAACAATTCCATGGAAATTCCATACAAAAGTGGCTGGCAGCCACTCAAAGAGTTGGCTGTTTCTGCAAGCACTGCACAACTCCAGACCCTTTGGGAGCTCTCAGTGGGCTGGGTTTGCCATGATCTCAGGAGAAAGAGATATTGCCACCAAACCCTGGGTGCCACTGGCAAGGCTCCCAGAGGGTTCACACACTTCAAGTAACGGAGCTCTTTACTAAGATGATTCACATACTGCTTATGTTAAAATCTCTGGGTATTTAATTAGAAATTAAGACAGCTCTGAGCCTCAAGGGTCAGTTCTATCAGCACAACCAAGCAACCTCATCCCTTTGAAGAGCCAGTGGGAGCCGAATTTCTGCTCAGACCCCACAGCCACCACGCCCAGGCCCCGCTTTGCCCAACATCAAGTCTTTCCTTGTCAAACAGCTCAACTGAAGGAGTGTCTATGGCTCTCCTGCTTTGTCTCTCTCCAGACTATGACACTGCCCATCCGTGAGCTTTTCTTCCCTCTTTTGTTCTGCAGAGGCAGGGAAGTCCTCTGCTTGCTGGGTGTCAAGCCAGTGATGACACTGAGTGGTAACACTGCCAGCATATCCAACCATACTGTGAAATAGATCCATTTTGCTCACGTTTTACAGGACATTACCGTAATAACCACATCCAAGAAGATTAAAATATATTATTTTGACCAAAGTAAAACATTCATTTCTACAAAATCAGACATCTCATCTTTACAATTTCTTCCCTTCAAAAGATTACAAATGTAAAAGTAAAAATGACAAGGTATAAAAAGAAAGAATAATCAGCAGGTCTGAAACTAAATATTTTAGATTGATTTGCTTAACACACAAAAATCTCAATTTCATTCTTTCATACTTATTTTGAAGGTAACAGAATATTGAAAACTAGGATTGCCTGTGTACTGAAGTTCAATGTTTCATACAAGTCTAGAACCAAAACACTGTGCATAAGTAGGCTATTTTGCCAAAGGACAGAAGTTTCTTCTGTGACTGTATGATTAGGTCTATCTTTGGCTAACTTTGCTTTCCTTACCAAGTAATTGTAAGTACCAACAACATCAAGCCTATCTTCGCTTTTCCAGCTTCTTTGAAACATTTGTTTTCTGGCTAGGTCCTATCAAATACTCCGTAGGCATTAGAAGATGGGAGTGATCACAACAGGCAACAAAAATGCAAGCAATATGCCATCGTGGGAACCAGATGACTTTTCTGGGCGCTTGAAACTACCAAATCCAGCTGTCATCCCCACTTGCTGGCCCGCTTGATTCATACCAATCCTTGGAAAGCAAATCATGACCCCGTCACCAGTTGCAATAATTTCATTCTGTTGGCTAACAGAGAGGGAATCCTTCTCGTAAAGGTCTGTTCCGCAGACTTATCTTTCGTACACTTAACTTTCCATAGAAGGATTTCAATACAATTTAGAAAACACTTTTCCTCATTTTTGCTCTTTCAACAGGCATTTTTCACGTGAGCCAACTGAAAGACAACAGATCTCTAAGGACACAGTAGCAGATTGTTGGTAAGGAATGGAATAGAAGCCAAGAATCTAACCTCTGGCTTAAGTGCATCCAATGAGCAGATTTACCCATCTGTATGTTTTTATGAATTTACTTCCTTGTTTTGGTGACATTTCTTAGCATATGCATTAAAAATAATAATGAAATTCTTACAGAACTGCTGTACTCTATCCTCAATTTAGCTTCTAATTCATAGGTATCTTACAGGAAATTTCTTAATGACTAGGGAGTTTTATTCTCTTCTAGGAATAACTGAACACAGCTTAGGGAAATCAGAAGTATCTGAGAAAAAAAATGTATAAAAGTACAACCAGTTTCTTTTCAAGCATAGGAATTCTGGACAGTTCTACACATTAATTTCTTTTCTTCTTATTTTTCAGAGATAATAATTTTTCTCCCCACCCTCATGTATGGCAGAGAACATAAATTTTTCCATATCCACGACAAAAGTTATTCTTGCTGGTCCCTATGTTCACATCAAAAAGGTTAGCAAAATACTAAATTTAACAAAAGCAAAGAAGAAGAACACCAGTTATCCTGAAAACAAGTCCAAATCTCCTACTCAGAAAGCACCTCTGCCAAATTACAGCACAAAATGGTCCCATGGTGAGAAGCTTGAAAAGCAAAATCAAAGTTTTATTTCACGCAGAAAAAAAAAAAAGATTAGGAGAAAACTTTTGCACGACAATCTGGAAAAAAATGTAACTTGCATCAGAAGGTGCATAAATCCTAGCAAGTTATTCTTGTTCTAACACTCACTTTGCTATGATGAACATTAATTAATAACTCAGATCTGAATGCATCAGAGACGACTGCATCATCAGAATAATTCATATCCAGTGCAAGAATGTGTTTATATTCTGTTATAATGCAAAATAAATTTAGGACAGGACAGGACAGGACAGGATAGGATAGGACAGGACAGGAAAGGAGAGGAAAGGAAAGGAGAGGAAAGGAAAGGAAAAAGAATCTATCAAAATTATTAACTTGGCCCTAAGCTACCCATATTGCCATATAAGATTCCAGGTAGATTCTACAAGATTTCAGGTAGAACTTAACTATATCCTGAAAGCACCTCTCATCTAACTCTCCTCAGTGAATACATATATTTTTCTACTATACTGCTCAGAGGAAAAAGTACTAGATCAAATATGCATAAAAATTATGAAGAAAACTCTGAATGCATGATGATCACTGATTACAATATAAACCCTCAGATTTCCACAGGCAGTAACTTTTCTTTGTATCCATCCCTCAAGAGGTGACAACTTTGATAACTCCTTATATCTCATTCTGCCCACAAATAATACTCAGACTTTTCTAATTGATTTTCTACCATATCAGAGCAATCATTCCCTATTTGTACTTAATTTCAACTCTGTTCCTTCTGTTGTGGTCCAGAAGTGAGTTCTGTGCACTCTTTACTGTTTCTGCTTTCTTTACAGTTTGAGTAGATCTTGCAAAATATATTACCCTTCTCTACAAACCTTGTCCCAATCATATCCATATATGATCCATACAACATTCCTTTAACAATTTTTGACCTTTTGTTTTGTTTTGTTTTGCTATATGTAGCCCCATGGTTACCAGTTTGTGATAAAAAAAAAAAAGTCTGTGAAGATTAAATGAAAAAAAGAGAAAGTCTGTTTCAGGAAGCTTAAATTCTTTATGCATGGCCTATATTTCCACCAAAAATAATCTCAGGGGTGCAAATCCTAAAAAGCTGGACACTTCAGGTTAGCTAATGCTAGGCTATCACCAACTGCAATGCGGTCTTTTGGTACACTCATAAGAACTGGCCCTTAGAAGTGAGAACTCCAAACCACAGCACTCACTAGTTATACCCCAGATTGCTTAAAGATTTTGTGCACATGTACACACATATACACAAATACACATGGAGAAAGGCTACAGCAAGTAATAAGGAAGGTTGAAGGCACAAATGAAAGAGCTGGAAACTTCACTCTCTTTGGGCACCCTCAGGAATTTCCAAATGCTGGGCACGGACCTGTGAGTGAATCAGAGGAGAGAGAACCAGGCAGGACACAGATCCTTCATGCAAAACCAAAAAGTGTGATAACATTATGACCAGAAAATACAACTGAGCATGTCTCAGCGCCTGCCTTTGTATGGGGTGTGGATATATACTTGCTGTGAACTTCGCTTATTTTCAGTATTGCCAGCAGTTCAAAGAATTTCACTTTTATTTTGGAACATAACAAGTTCCATTCTTTCATTTACTGATGTTGGCTAAGGTGACCCATTAATACCTAAAGCATTATTATGTTATTTTAGTGAAAGGATTACTCTGAAGCCACTGAGGAGCACAGCCGGCTGGTATGCACATTGTGTGCCCAAGCAAGGGAGCAGACAGACCTGTCCCTGAGGACAGACTAGTTCGAATTCCACAATTTTTAGACATTGCAGTCTTTTGCCACTGACAAACTAAAGGCACAATTTATACTTTTTCCTGAAGTGTTCAGATAAAAAAAAAAATCATAAAATTAAAAAAAAAAAAAAAAGAAAAAATCAAGACAGTCATATATTCTTTCACATATTCTTCAGGACACTCTCAAAGGACAAGATATCAAATTTTGTCATATTTTCACGCCAGGTCTCATTTTTTTCTGCTGCTTTGTGCAGAAGTACAATACAGAAGTCTGCTGAAGCTCTGTGGATTTCTCTCCTTGCTTTTGTCTAGATGAGGAAGCAGCATTCTGGATTTGGTCTAAATTAGCTGCTTCTGTATGGTATGCTAATTCTTTAACTATTAAAGAGTAAACCAGTTTGTACCTGGAAGTGTCAGTAAGACTCACCAGATGCTGATTGCTTGAACTCAACCTGAATTTAAGTCTCCTACGGATGCTGGCTGCTTGAAACAGGTGACACAGGAGTCCTTTCAAGAAGGCCTCAAGGTGTTCCCTGCTGCCTCCTCTTGCCTTACCTGAAGGAATAGCTGGAGACTTCAGGGAGTGCTGGGCTTCACCTGTGCTGCGAGGGGCAGCACTCTGGAGCATGTGCACTTGCATTGACCTCTCATTTACCTGAGGAAAATCTTCAGGGCTACGACCAAGTCAGCCCTAGCAATGTCAGTCTAGCAAGGAGGTACATGTTTGTGTTGAACGACAATTTCGGCCTCTAAGCCACCCTGAGAGCTGCTGTCCATCACAGTGTAGGGGCTTGCCTAAAAATCACTAGTGGGGCATTCAGTCTTGCACTTCACCTAGAAGATGGCTGCAGCTATGAGATTCTGATAATCCTCATTTTTATTCATTCACACGTGGCTTTTGTTGACTTTGACTTTTGCTGACACATTAAGACACTCAGATGAATACTGACCAGACTTAGGTCCTTTGGACAATACTTTCCCAAGGTCTAGGGAACAGTTACTGATAAAATTTTAGAGCCATGTTAGTCTCTATTCTCAGCAAACTTGATAAAAAGGGCCTTAATACCAAGGGAAATCAGGTTAGTGAACTCTGGGGTATGACAGCCCAGATGTGCCAAAATGACAGTGATGAATAAGATGAATGAAAGTAGCATCTACAGCAGAGATGGTAGATAGTCCAAAGCAAAAGACTTTTGACCTGAATTCTCTGTAACTCTAATGAAGTCACAGACATTTTAAGCATCATTTTAAACCACAGAGCTGATCTAGAACACTCGAGAAGAATAAAAAGTGGTGTTCTAACAACTGAACTAAGTACTTCAAAATAAATACAAAGCCACAAAACTACTTTATGTGTGGTATTAGATCCCTGAGAGGGGACCTGTTGTAAACCATCTGGTTTTGTCTTTATTTTCTAGTTCTACAGACTGTACTCTCAAAAAGAATTAGTCTCAGAGTCCAAGAGCAAGTCCTCTGCAAAGTTCAGAGATTGCTGATTGCTGCAGCAACTGCAGATTGCTGTTTATTCGAATTTTGTGTATGTTCTGCTTATCTTCACAAAGGTAAACATCTCTGGAATGTCAGGATTAAAATATTTAGAATGTTATTTCTAGCCATCACTGCCTACTGATCTGACTGCTTTGTTTTAGTTAATCTTCCACTTGCTGATGAAATCAGCAGTTTCTAAAATGAACATCATGTACATCAAATGTGCTGGAGTAGTAATTTGAGCATTCTTATATTTGAGGAAGTCCTGTGAATAATATAAAGTTTTCTACTACTCAGAGCCCTCTTTTAGTTTTCCTGTGCTGTAGCACTCAATATTTTTTTATCAGCAATGCTTTTATATCACAAAAATTTTACATTGTTGGACATGGTTTCTATTGGAAAAGGGGCAAGTTTAGTTATTTCACTTTTCAGAGTCTATCAATCACCCACCCCAAGCTCTGGGCACAGAGACGTCATTATAAAGCACACCTTTCGTGAGTGAAAAATAGCTACACAATAACAAATTGCTTCCCCATCCTTTAAAATGTACTTCTCTCCCTCTCATCCCCCAAAAGTCAGAAACTGATGAGTTTTGCAGAAGACTCCCCTCCTGTAACAAAATTGATATAAGAGGTCCCTTTTGTCAATGGCAACTGCATGCGCTGCTGAATGTAAAGAATGGTGTCCGTCGGTCTCTTCCCTTGCCAGCTCTTCTAGGTGTACTGCAACACTTTATCAAACAAGAAAATCCTGACATCTCTTCAGAAATCACGGATTTCTAACTGTTACTGATAGAGGCAGGCCATCACACATACTGTTACCAACCCTTTTCTTTCTCTTCCGACAATGTTTGCTGATTTAGCCAGTAATCATTCAATGAAGAAGAGAGGAAACATCCTGTCCTGTTCTTGTTATCCACTAAATATCTCTCTAATTGGCCTGATGCTAGATTTCCAACATATTTCTCTTTCATTTTCCACATAGAATATTGATACTTTTTCTGGTTTAACTACATTTACAGCCCATAGATGTCTCTCCAGGAATACAGGTATGTGTACACCCACAGAATTCACTGGTATTCTCCAGGAAAACAACAGTGTGAAAACTTTACACTTTGAAATCTGCACAAGTACGCTTACAAAAGTATGCATATCTCTCCAATCAATGCAGTTATGCTCAGCTGAAGGTGCCCTTAAGGTCTTTTATAAATTATTTCTGACTGAGTGAAGCAACCATGAAGAACAAAATTGGTTCCAAGCTTTGATCTGGTAACTTGATCCCCACAGGTGTCAGAAGGACTGATATGCAATTGTTTTTGAACTAAGTTACATACAGGAATGCCCTTTGCTTTACTGGGGATATCAATAAACCTCAAGATACAAATATAAAGGTTTATCTGCAAGCAAACAAAACCCCTATGATATACCATAAGGATATTACATAATGTGCATATGAGAGGGTGGCAATGGAACATCTTTGCTGAGCCCAAGCAGAAACATGCAGAATTCACTGCCACCAGTTAATATAATCAGAAAGTCATGAAACAGGCAGGGTCTTACAACCCACTCTTTTAAAGACTGAGGTACATGCACTTGAACCTTGAAAGATATTAAGGAGGGAAACTTGGAGTATTTCAGAATTTCTTTTTCCAGTTTGATTCACTCTAGGACTTTCTAAATGACAAGGAAACTTTCACTTTAAATACTCTTCAGTTCAGTAATAACTATCTTTGTTATCTGTCTTAGCTATTCATAGTTCCCTCATTAACACAGGATCCCATTAGTTCTACAACACTCCCATAAGACAGGATTTTATTAATAACCCACTGGAGTTGGCACAGGGCACAGACTCATTCTGGTCAGATTTTTCGAAGCCATTTATATACCCATCAGAAATCAATAATGAGTAAATACATTTGAGGATCTGAGAAAACCATTGCATGAGATCTCTGGGGGGGTTACACAGTGCTGGAATTAGGGCTTCCCAAGTCCAAGTTGGTGCCTAAGAAATGGATCTTATTTATTATAATCGCAGTAGTACTTAAAAGCAGCCCATCAGTTTCTGTGAAAGTAGTTCTATGTTGATTTTGGTCAAAATCCAAATGAAGAGATGGCAATTGCACTTCTGATTATATGAACCGGTCCCTGCGCACCAGTGGCCTTCCAGCAACCATCCAGCTGTGTTTCTTAGCCTCAGGGAAATACCAGGCAATTCCAGGTAGCTCACCTCCACAGCAAGGGAACCATAAGCTACTTCAAACAGAAAACGTTTTCCTGAAGTTTTCCTTCACTTACCTGTAAATTCACAACCTAACTTACAGCTTTGCAACACATCCACATGGTCAGAGTGTAGCTGCGGATTCTACAGACTTGGAGAGCCTGATGAGGCAAAACAAACTTTCAGCTTTGGGTAGTAGCCTGCATTTGTCAGGAACCTCTCAAGCACATGCCAGACCTGCTTTGTTATTTCAGTCAGATGAGTGCGATGCTACCATCAGCATTGCCTGCTCTGTGGAGAGTCTGAGAGAGCTGGGACTGTTCAGCCTGGAGAAGAGAAGGCTCCGGGGAGACCTGAGAGCAGCCTTCCAGGATCTGAAGGGAGCTCCAGGAGAGCTGGGGAGGGACTCTTTGTCAGGAAGTCTAGTGACAGGACGAGGGGTAATGGTTTTAAATTGGAAGAGGGGAGATTTAGATGAGATCTTAGGAAGAAGTTCTTTCCTGTGAGGGTGGTGAGGCACTGGAACAGGTTGTCCAGGGAAGTTGTTGATGCCCCATCCCTGGAAGTGTTTAAGGCCAGGCTGGATGGGGCTTGGAGCAACCTGCTCTAGGGAGAGGTGTCCCTGCCCAGGGCAGGGGGGTTGGAACTTGATTATCTCTAAGGTCCCTTCCAACTCTGACCATTCTATGATTCTGTGATTGAGTCCGGAGGAAAGACTCAAGTCCACAGAGGCATGAGGTGCTGAACTCCTGGGGGGAACTAGTCCCTAGCGAGGAGTCAAGCAGCTTAAATACTCTTTTGTCGATCTAGACCTGAGCTACCAAATGGAGTCATTGTGGTCTACCCCCTGGCTTAAATAAACACCAACTGAAACTTGTCACATATGGCACCTAATTTTGTCAAGGTCTGCCTCAAAAGTACTCAGCCTTCACTTTATCAAAAAAGGCTTTTGCCAGAAACAGCAGGTTAGAAACTGGAAGAAAATGAATCAGAATATGGGGCTTTTTTTCCCAGTGAATTAATGATTGCCATTTTCAGAGCAGTTGGAACATTACCAAGGATAAAAGATCAACACAAAGACTGCTACAGAGAGACCTTCTTTCATAACCCTAGTAGGAGTAAGCATCTAAAGGAGAGGTTGGATGCATTTGCTGGATGTACTTTAGCAAGTTGAAATACAGAAACAGTGAAAGAACTTTTATAACAATTTATATGAGCTCAACAGCAATTGCATTTTAACAGCTGCTCCTGGTCCTCTGGGCCACTGCACTCTAGTGGAGTCAGTTTTTCTGCTGAAAGAAATTATTAAATTGTTCACACAGAGTCCCTGAAAAGGTGTCAGTATGAGCCACTGGAAATTTAGGGTCTAACAACTTTAGCATTGGGGAAAAAATCATCACCGCTTTATGTTCCTCTGTGGAGATCAAAAATGAGAAGTTAAATTCTGGCAGAATACAAGCATTTTCTACAGACACACACTTAACTTTAATGAACTGCAATTCATATCTAGTCTCATTGTTTTCCATGTAAACTCAGCCTGATGGCATGTGATGTTTGTACCATTTTTAGAGCCATAGGTCACTAATGATTAATGGCGACCTATATTGGACACAGCATTACATTGCTCTCTAGATTTTGTACATTGCAAATACAGCTACTTCTTTGGGGAGATGGAGACATTATGCTGCATTTTGGAGGGTTGCGAGGAGCTGGAAAGGGACCAAAAAATCTTGTTTTAACTGAAACCCCTGGGGACATTGAAGTGATAATTGACTGCATTGCAGTATAGCTCAGTTTTGAAGGATAATACCTTTGCTGTAGCAAACAGTACCTTGGCCTTTCCTTATCCATCACTTGTGTCTCTCTCACTTTCATATCTTACACAAAAGGCCTGTGACAGCATACAGCATGCCAAGAACACACTGAGATGATGGATTTGCCCATAGAATTTGCTATGTAGGAAATTACTTTGTTGCTACCTAGAGTCCCTGGGCTTTCTTTACCAAAATCTTAGACAGCAACAGTCCAGTTTTGAATGCTGATTACTTAAAAGCAGCTGTGAAATACCCTGCCTGCTGACTTATGCCTGATGCCCATGATGTTGTAACCATTGCTTTG
Organism: Thinocorus orbignyianus; assembly: GCA_013400375.1. NCBI lineage: Eukaryota > Metazoa > Chordata > Aves > Ciconiiformes > Thinocoridae > Thinocorus > Thinocorus orbignyianus. Next base: position 487,006 of record VXBW01003498.1, on the reverse strand, counting down.
TGTGTATAATATTTCAGCCTGGATCAAATGAAAAAAAGTGCAGCTCTGGAGCAGATGGTGTCAGATTTTCAACTACTAGTTCTTGCCATTTGCTCTAGAAACTGTTGGATGCTGAGCAGTTTGGGTAATGTGGTCACCACCTTAGGTATCGGAAAGGGAACTTACAGTACTCTGTGGGAGGTTTCTTTTAGTTTGGGGTTTTTTTTTTTGGTTCGGGTTTGGTTTTTTTCCTGGAGCATTAGGAAATGGACCAGAAGATGCCTCTTTGCCAGGCTTTTATGAATGGCAGGTCTTCACTTCCAGATTGGTATCAGTGCTGCTTTAGTGCTTCCTTGGGGTCCTTGCAGTCTTTATAGAAAGATGTCCAGTGATCCAGTCTCTTCTTTCAAAGGCTTGAGAGTTTTTATAAAAGAAAATTCAGCACCACAGTTTCACTATTAGAGATGGCAGATCATGAGATAAAGAGAACCAAAGAAGTGCCCTTACTACTTCAGATGGAAAACTGTGTATTTAATTTTATAGACAATACACTAGACCTTATATCTTTCAGTTCAGATTTAACACTTCAGATTTCAGTAAAGCACTTAATGCACTTACACGTTTAACCATAAATTTTCTAAGCTAGTTGAAGAGCTAACAATGGTAATACTTAACAGGGGGCCGAATGGACAGTACAAGGGAAGTCTGATCTGTGATGCTGGCAGAAAAAGTCTGACACAAGGCTATGAGCCATCTTAAATGCAGAGGAGGTTGGGTACAGGAAGAATGGGTGGCCTCTGGGACTGGAATAATAGCATTGGTATAAACTCAACAGCAAAAAACGAAAGCTTCTGGATGCAGGAACTGTAAGCTAAGAAATCACCTGTTGCTAAAGACCTAAAAACACAGTGCACTATTCAGTAACAGAATGAGTAAGACTGTTAGCATGATGGAAAGTGGAAAGGACTGATCAGTGCTTGTGTTATGTGGGAAAATGTTTCCCGAGCAGAAAGAAATGTACCTGAGCTGGAATCCTGCACACAATTCTGCCACCCTCCTTTAAGAAAAATAGATTTTAACTAGATAAAGAAAAGATAGAACATATGGAACGATCAGAGGATGAAGAGTGCATTCTACAAGTAAAAATGATAAGAACAAGCATTGACTGAGGAATAGTTATGCGGGACTTAGTTTCACTAAGTCCAAATGAACACATACACATGTCATGGGACACTTCTGCAAATATTTTCTGTTCCAGCAAGTACAAAAATCTATACAGAAAGGCAAAGAGCTGCAAACTCTGCTCTCATTGCCACAAGGGCATTAAAATATGTGGAAACCTATAAAAACTGTTACAGCTTTGATCGTCATACGGGTTAGTACCATGTATTAAAAGCTATGAGGAGATATATTTATGCTGATATTTACAAATGGTGTTCTGTAACCACACAAAGCTATGAAAAACATTCATTTATTAGTTCAATTTTGATCTAATTTTCTACAGAGCAAGATCACATCCCCCACAAAAGGCTCTAAGGCACCACACCAAATTAATTGTTCTTAAGAAAAGCCTTTCCACCGTACACTAACTTTAGCATTGCTAGAACTTGCACGTTTATTGATAACCAGCAACTATCAGGACGCTGGAATCATGTTTTCTCTAAATTAATAGCTTACTTTCCTCCATGACTAGATATTGTTCAGCTAAATGCCAGGTCAGCATCTGCATGAAGAGCGGAAGAAGGTACTAGTGACGTCAGTGACCAATGGAGCAGACTTCTATGGCATTGTGGCAAATGGAACCTTGTTCCAAGATGCGCAAAAGAAAGAAAGAAAAGAAAATAGAAAGCTTCTTAACTCAGTAAAAACTTAGAGTTATTCGTTGATTTACAATGGCTAATCAAAAGCTAAGTTACACTACCTGATACCCTTATTTATTAGCTTTGAATAGGCAGGCTGCTAAAAAGTCTTTGAAATAAGAGGGTCAGGCCTTTCAGAAGCTGGAAACAGCTGACTCAAGGGCTCTGTGAGTAAAGGTGTGTTGTTAATTTCATTTATCTTTCTGATACCTTTTTATTCTATGTGTATTTATTCTTTTTTTTTTTTTTTCTCCCTGTGCTTTGGAAGACTACAAAAACACATGCTTTACCAACTCATAACAGGTAAGTCAAATAAAGAAATCGCAAAGTAAGCACATAAAAGTATTTTTTACTATTTTACTTCTTTTTTTTTAATGGAAAGAGACTAGTCAAATAGAGATTTTGTGATTGGGAACTACATGTATGGAAACAGAAGATTTTACAATTCCTTCGCTCCTGGAATATCGCAGGTACTCTTTGATTATCAAATTAATAAAGAACTTTGATTCAGCTTTGGAATCAGTGGTAAAGCAAACAGCCGTCGCATACAAAGACTGTTCTTGGGTTGTTAATACATAGTATAATAGGTTGCAAGAATATTATTTTTCCAAGAAGGCAGGAAGACAAGATTATTTAAATAAAAATACAACATCCTGTAAGCCAAACAATAAATAGGAGTGTAGAGAAGCTGGTTATTTTAGCTGGGAAAGGCAAAATTTTGGAAGACTGTGACTTAACACAAATGAAATCTGTAACAACATAAGTCATACTTTGTCATCACTTTTGATAATTTTGGGTTTGGTTTTTTTAAAGTATTTTTATTTGAGAATTCGTTCAAAACCAACAACTAATATCAGCATACTATAAAAATTAGTGTCCTTATCCAAAGTAGCTCTATATTATAATTAATTTTACAACACTGCAAACCCCAATGTAAGATTTCATTATGCACTTCAAACTGATTGTGAAGTGCATTCATATATAAATAACGTATAATATACTCATTAGATCCATAAATAATATTTAATATAGATTAACAAATAATAACTACAGATTACTCATATATCCTACATTTAAAGTATTTTTAACAATTAAAAATAAATAACAAAGAACTTAAATCATAAAGTATTTTTATTGACAAAAAATTGCTTTCTCCAGCAACCTTCCATGGCCCAATGAATTTAGCATGCATTATTGAGGTTTTTCCATTTTTGATCACTTCACCAAGACTTGCCATAGGGCATTAAATAATGGCATTCAGTGGGACTATCCATAAGCAGCATTATAACGCAAAAGACAAATGGATATCACAAGTGGAGACTGATCTTACCAATCTTTACCAGGTTACAATAGATGACCATACTGAGAATGTTATCTGATACTCAGAAAAAAAGGTCAAATATCAGTTATTCAGAATTAAAAAGTTTGTCATTTGCTAGCTCTTGGGGAATTTTGCCAGTTGAACTCTTACTTGAAAACTGATTTGCGCAATATGGAAATGTTTATTAATTTGAGGGAGAATTGCATATTACAGATGTGGGGACATCTCTCCAGCTTCACACGTCAATCCACCCCATGAATTCATAGTACTTTTTCTAACTCAGGCAAGCCAGGAATGACCATATTAGGAAAAGACAGCCTACGCCTGGAGACAGACTGAATCTGTCTTTACAACTCATGGAAGCATCATTCCAGAAGACTATTTGTGCAGAGAGACAGTGTAATACTGCCTCAGATAATGGCCATTCTACCATTTTTCTATTCACATTCCGGGACTGGTCACCAGGGCATGAGCTATTTTTGGCTATGTGATCCCATACCATTGCACACTGACGCATGCCAGTTCAGATTTACACAAGGAAATCTTTGTGGTTAGAACCTGAACTTCTGTGGATTAACCTATCACTATATTTAAATCACTGAAAATTAAAACCCTGCTCCTCATGCCTGTGGGAAGAGAGTAACATACATCTTGATCTGGTTGCCTTTGTAATAACTATAGTTCCTTGCAGGCTTACAAAGAAAAACAGCCACCTAATAATCTTGCAGATTAAAAGCAGAGCCCTATGCTAATGAGCCGGGAGAGCCAAATTCTACTTCCATTCTTAACCACACCTCATTTAATGATTTCAGAATACAACTCAGGTTGTGATTCATTTCACCTAATTTAACCATCTAGAATTTAGGCGTCTATTTGACAATAGTCAACTAGGCTACCTCTAAAGTAAATGGAGAAAATTAAAAGGATCTTCTAAGATGGTATCTAAAGTAGGTACGGTAAGAGATGTCAAGATCTGCATCTCTCTTTAAACTAGTGAGTGAGATTAGACGGTTTATTGAATTAGATAACCCTTTATTCTGTTTTTACTGCCTGCTCTAGGTCTAGGGCTTCTCAGTAGTCAGCAGAAGATAAGCATCTTCAGCATATGACTCATCACACTTTTTTCCTTCAAAACTGATTTTGGAATAGGATAAACTACTTCTAAATTGCCTCTTTATCTCCACTGACTAAAAGAATGAAGCTGGAAAAAAGTTCCATCAGAAGTAACTCAAGCTACCTAGGATAAATGCCACCTGCGGGCACTTCTATTGGAATGGGTTAAAGCAATCAATTGTAAACTGTCTTTTAGGTAAATGTTAGCATTCTGTTTGATGGGTATTAACTAGCGGTATTAGGAGAACATCGAGGAAGTATTACCAATTTAGAAGCCAAATTAATAAGGAGTGTCCCATCTGTTTAAGTATGACCAACACAGGCAACTCATGAAAACACCTGTCAGCATGTGATTACTAGTCCAATCGAATGTCTGGTTGAAATATTCAGAATTTGCATTGTAACGGTTTAATTGGTAAGCTTTTTGTCGACACTAGTTCTACCAGAACAGTCAAAAATCCCTCTGGTGTTTTGTTTTATTTTCTTATGGAACTACAGTTCAGTGACACAGCAGTAAATTAAACAATACCCATGCTGAAATGCTGCAGTGCAACTATATGTATTTCCCTGTATCTTATAATTCCATGACTTACTAAGAGACATTCTGTGTATCCAAACAAGTACTCTGCTTCAAAGACACCCAGTCTTCAATCTTGGCACGAATACTGAAGCTTGCAGAGATGAGCAAGCTGAAGAAACACAGTGTGAGCAAAGCTCATCTTACTGAGAATAAGGGTTAAAGGGGCACACACCGCCACTGCAATACATATTCATCTTTCAAGAGACGGGAGAATTTGTTCATGAGCATAATTAAATGGAGCCATTAAAACAAATGTAAATTTTCTAGAGGAAAATTTCATGTAGACGCTTTTCCTTCCAACCAATTTGTTCACCTGATCATTCTCATTTGGCTTTTCATTTGTGTGTTTTAAAGAAGTTTTTATTGTTGCGTAATGACAGCTATGTGAAGAATGGTCACACATACCTAGGCAATGAAAAACTGAAAGGAAAGATGCAGATCATTTACCAAATACCTAGACTGTGAGTCAATATATTTTTGGATGCTTCAAGTTTTACCAGTGTGTGATGGAAATTAGGAAAACTGAGGACAGCAAGGTTACTGCTGGTAAATTATGGCTTAGAATTAAACCAAATGATTCAAACCTTAAATCAGTAAAATAGCAAAGAAAGAGACAGCCATGTACAAAATGTACAATGTCTAAAGCAATCAAAAAAAAAATTTAAAAAAAGGAATATATTTGAAAAGGAGTTTGTTTGCAGCAATGGAATCTAAACCAAAACCAAACAACAAAACACAACCTATATTCTTACCTTGTCAGAAGTTGTCTAAAAGTCTATTTAGTGACCAGAGACTTGTCTAATTCATTCACCATTTTTATCACTTGACGTGTTATGCTGTGTTTCACAGCTGGAGAGTAAACATGCCAAAAGTTGACATTCTAAGTAGCTCTGAAAATATTTAAGATCCAGACATATTTTTTGAGCAAACTGCAAATTTGGCTTCTCCATTTAAGAAGATACCAAAGGGCATGTGGCTCGGCCAGTCTCCAAACTGGCTGTGATACCTAGGAGGAATTTACCTCAAACTGATCCTTTCATACGGTCAGCCGGCAATCTGAGAACGGTAGTAATATTTTTGGAAATCCTGGGTTTGATCCACCATAGAAAAAAAGGTAATGAGTTTAGCAGTGTTAAATCAAATGCTGCTGGAAAGATATCCACAAACCAGTTCAGTGTAGAAATATTTTCTTGTTGGCTTAAACTCTTTAGCTTTTATTGAAAAGGGAAAAATATATGACCATTCATTTATACCATAAAAGGAAAAACTACAAATTCAATGAATTTTGGTCTCAAAGCACATCAATTTCTCCTTACAATGTAACATGCTAAATCACTCCTTTGATTAAAGACTGGCTTTTCTGAAATACATAGTAATTATCACAGCCTAGGCTACATTTTACAGCAGGAAGACTACTAATTCCCACAACAGTGCAGATGAAGACTCAGTTGCACAGATCTAATTGCACATCTTCTCCTCAAAAAACAAGCAAAAGAAAGTTTAACCTATGTTTCAAAATTCTCTAGGGAAAATGGCCTGGTAAAATTTCATTATATGTCTATTACAACCACTGTAAAAGAAGAAGCATATGTAAATTTAAAAAGGAATTAAACAGCATAATGTACGTGAAAGATGCAGAATCACTGACTCTGGTGAATGACTCTGAACTGTCTGAATTCAAACCATCTGAAGTAAGTGCTCAAGAGAAAAATCAAATCAAAACCCTCAAAACTATTAGGCCATAAATTTCTACCAAGCAATGGAAGAGGACAGTGTCAACAAGCAGAGTCTGTCTTATCAACTTTTGGATGTGACTGATGACTTAATACTATCAATGAATACCTATCAGTAAGTGTACATGAAGACTTTTTGCATATTTTTTACTTTTACTCCTTCTACATCTGAGAGGCTACTGAAGTCCAAGTAGGGAACAGTTGCCCAAATTCTCCAGTGACCCTCCATTTATTCTATCCAACTGTCCCTAAGGTAATATAAGAACAGAAAATCTGCCAAGTTTGCCGAACAAGAGGTGTGTTCATGGTAATGAGCTGTGACAAACAATGTCAGGACACAACTGGATTTCCAAATGAATTTAATATCTGCAACTCAGGCTAGAGCAAACTGTAATAGCATCAGCAGTTTCTTAAAATGCCAGAAAAAAAATAAATTCATAAGAATGACACCAATACCTGAATATAATCCTTGCATTCCTTGATACCACCCACTGTAATGCAGATTCAAAAGCTAGTCATGACTTTAAACCCAAAGCTAACACCCAGGCTAGCGGTAGTGTTGGGTTTTTTCTTATTTCAGTCAGTGTTCTAACTTGACATTTCACGTGAAATTCCTTCATAGGAATTTTAAGAGCAGATGATATTCAAGTTTTATTATTCAAATTAAGATTCTAACTAAATTTGTCCGAAATACCTTTATGGAAGAAAGTTCTTCAATTTATCACTGGAAAAGCTATGACAATATGAGAGTTACTGATAAAGCAAGACATTTGCCCAAATTTATTTTGAATACCTGTCACGGTTTAGCCTGGGCGGCAACAAAAGCGCCACGTGGCAGCCTCTTGGCTCCGCCCCCCAGCGGCGGGGAGAGGATGAGAAAGAAAAGGCAGACTCGTGGGTTGAGATAAAAACTGTTTCCCAGAGCAGCAGGGATTGCAGGGAAACAGCAACACAGACGGAGGAGACAAACACCAGCACATACCGACCGCACCGACCCGACCCGACCCGGCCGCCACCGACGCCGCTGAGGTGCGCCCCGGCGCCGCCCGCCCATATATAGGCCTACGCCGTGACGTCACCACGCCCACTTCCGGCTGTGGCCCCTCCCCTCCCCGGCCGGCTCCCTGCTGCCCCTGGGCCTGGCGCACATGGGGTGGGATGGCTGTGCCGGAGAGAGACAGGGGAGAATCAACCCCAGCCCTGCTGGGAACCAGGACAATACCACATGCTAAATATAGATAACCCTAATTTGACAAGTGTTTCATATCCACTGTCTTCTCCTTGAGGTTTTCCCCAGAAGACGGTATTCACCACCAATTTTGGCAATGTTTTGCAGAATCAGTAACTTGCCTGACAGGAAGCAGAACAGAGCTTTTAACTCATTTCAGAAAGGAAGACTTGTAAATATGAGACAGTGAAGATTTTAAATTCTAAATCCTGTTTGCCAGATTCAAGCTTTTTCACTTGCCTCGTGACTAGCTCTCATACTGTTTTTTGGCTATAGTCTTCTTTCTGATGTACTAGGATCCTAGTTCTGATGTACTAGGATAACACAAGTAGGAATGCTGTAAACAACTGATTTCATTATTCCTCCATTTTAATTACTCTCATACACTGGTGTTTTGTGAGTTTCCTCCTCTCACCAAATTTTAACTTTTCCCTTACATGCAGTAATATACCAACAACTGACAGATTCATGCACTGCAATATATTGATTCCAAAGTGTTACTAACGTTATTAAAATCATTAATTCTCCTTCTAAAATTCCGTCCAGACTCACATATTTGCTGTGAAAGAGGAAAGAAAAGAGAGAATGAGAGAATGAGTGAACAAACAAAAGAAAGAATGATAGTTGCAAACAGAAGACATCTGAGCTGAAATTTTTCAGGATAATTAGGGAATCTGATACCTGTGAGAAACAGGTCACATCAGTATCACCTACAGGTGGCTCACTGTATTTACACTATTAGAGCTTCCCTAATGTTCCTGTAGGTTTTCTGGAAAGAAACACAAGAAATTAAAGAATCCTACATTAGACAAAAGAAACAGAGTACAATAAACTTCTCAAATAAATCCCCCATTCTGCTCATCTCATATCCTGAAGGTAAGTATTATATCTCTGTTTTCTAAATCAGCATGCCATCTGCAGACATGAGCAGATCAAAAAAATACATTTTCTGTTCTGTTGTAGAGGCACTATTCACGTTGCTATAAAGGAATCTCAACACGTTTATTTTGAAGTCCCTTAGAGCAGTTGACCATGAATATACTGACAGTAAATAAAAAAAACCTATACATTTTCTGAAAAATGCCATTAATTTTTCTTTTATTTTAATGTGGTTATATAGTTATTATATGAAAATGATTTCATTTAGCTTTATTTAATAAAGACACACAGATTTCGGTAAGATAACTGGGTTTTGTTCCATTCAAAGTTTAACAAAGAGATTTTTTAAATAGGTATTTCTGATCATTCTCCCCAGTATGCTGTGTTCATTTAGAAGATATTGAGCTTTCATTAGACAATTTTTTTGTTGTTTACAGTGAGCTAACAACTGCTTTTCTTAGCAGTTTTAGGGTATACATTCAATTATATATTTCAAATGCAGTACTAAACCTCAATTTCACATCTAGTTTAATATAAGAGTAGGTATTTTCTGTTCCAAACAGCCATGTAACAATAGAAGTATATGTGAGTCATAGTGTAAATATAATCTAAAAATGGGACGAAGTATTCTTAAAAGCTAAATAATTGACTATCATATACTGATAACACTGTTTGCTTTACTTCTTAATTAATTTTGGTAATGCTATAAATTTACAAAATATACTGCAAAATAATTTGAACAGTACTGTGAAAAAAAATAAATAATAAAGTCAACTCTCTTTTAATATGCAAGCCCAAGAATCACTCCAAGTACCTGCTATAGGTATGTTATAATCATAGGGATTAAAGGGTGGTTTCAGGCATGGAATTTTGCACTTTAAAGCTAGGCACAGCAACAACTGTCTGGTCATGTAGACATCTTTTTAAAAGACAATTGTGGACACAGTAGTGAGCCCAGGATCCTTGGCAACCTATCCTTATGGCAGGACAACCTGACTAATGTCTGCAGCAGGTCTCCCTGCATTATTATGTATATTTTTATACATACATTTCTAGATGTATGTAATTCTGACTGCTGTTTCTAGAAATGTAAGATATGGGTCCAGACTAATGAGTGAGCTAAAACTAGGTCTCCTATTGAAGGCTGAGTCCTGTAATCACTTAGCTGTTAGATAAGTGAGACTTTTATATCATTACTATTCTGACATCCACTAAAGTACTAACTACTTAGGCCATTTGCAAAGTATCAGGTGCTATCCCTGAGTGTTAAGCATGCCTAGGGGATCTGGACACTCATAAAGTATTGGTGGGCACTCCACAGGCTCCCACAGGAGCAGGGATTAGGCAGGGATGCAATTTTAGATTCCTAGTGGCTTAGAACAAAACAAAAATGAGGAGTCATATATGGTCACTCAGAACATTGCATGAGCATAAGAGTTCAGTGCTGCATAGCACTTCATGCAGAATAATTTGATTTCATAGCTAGTCAAAATAACATTGGAAAGCTTTGTACTTATCAAGTGGAACAGATACTCTCAAACAGTCCACTCACTGGTCAGCTCAGCAACTACATTCTAGCTGGCTAAGAATGCCTGTCTTCATCCACCTGATCACTAGCCCTTTAATCTGAATATCTCGGGTTTGCAGAATTATACTAGTAACACCAGGCATTTGTTAGGTATGTTTGCTAGGGGAAAAATACTAATTACGTGATGGTAAAACAACATGAGGTGAATCCTCTGGGGCTGATTTATGTTTAATGTGCTTCAGTTGAACCTCACAGATGAGAAAACGCTGCACCTCATTACAAAAGGCATTGCATAGTACAAATAGACGTAAGAATTTTAATGGCATTTCAAAGGAATATTAGAATCAGAAGTACCTTAAATCAGTGCCTGAATGGCAATTTTTAACCTGCATAGTTCAGATGTTTCTCCTGGCAGCATTTCCCTAATGTCATTATCACTTACTAAAATTCGATACCATCTACAACCTGAGCCTGAATTCCTGACACACAGTACCAGAGAGGTAAATATTATGCCAGATTAAAAAGTAGCATGTTTTGACAATTATGAAGACAAACGTTCCTCTTTTGCAATGAGGAAGTCTCAGAAAATATGTAAATGCTTAGGCAGTAAAATTGTGTGCAGCTTACTCACCAGGGAAATAACTTAAAACCACAGCCCTAAGCTATTGCAACGCCTTTGATTATGTATAGCTCTGTCAAACAAAACAAAAGACATTCGCTGCTTCTAAGAAATTTCATGCTCACTTCTAACCTGAAGTCATGTAACTTCAGGCTATTATCCTCTCTGATCTTTAGCTCACTGCATGTGAGCAAGTAGTTGCACAGGAGACCTCACATGTTTCTTGAGGGGAAATGTAAGATTCTTTGAGTCAGGATTCAAACCATTGCTAGTGAAAGCAATAGCACTGGGTGTGTAGAACTTCTGCTAGAGCTCAACTGTTGTCCTAAGATCCCATCCACAGACCCTTCTAGTGGACAGACTAGCTTAGTAACTGGGTGTTACTAACTTTAATAGGGAGGTGCTTGAAATTCACTTTCTGCTAATTAGAATCTTTTCATTTAAAGTCTCATCACAATTTAGACTGGTTACGATACATCGTTTCTATCTTAGCACCGTGAAAGACAACGAAAAGGGCTTTCTAAAATATATTAATAGCAAAAGGAGAATCAGAAATAATGTTGCTCTGCTGCTTGACAAGGTCAGTCACTTCACAGATAGGGACTTAGAAAAAGGTATTTAATACCTTCTCTGCCTCTGTCTTCAATACTGATGATGGGCCCCGGGACCCTCTGAGGCCTGTGTTGGAAGACAGTAACTGCAGGAATGATAAACTCCCAGCTGACCTTGGACTTGTTTGAGACTCGCTGCTCCAGCTGGATGCACATAAATCTATGGGGCCTGATGGGATTCATCCCAGGGGAGCAAAAAAGCTCTCCAATGTCATTGCAGGACCTCTCTCCATTATTTTTCAATGGTCTTGGGAGTCTGGAGAGTCCCAAATCAACCGAAAACTGGCAAATGTCCACATTTTCAAGAAGGAAAAGAAGGAAGACTCTGATAATTACCGGCCTATTAGTCTCACTTCAGTGTCTGGTGAAACTATAGAGAAGATTTTCCTGGGAGTTGTTGAAAAACTCTTGAGAGACAACCCAGTCATCAGTCATTGCCATCACAGGGTCTCAAGAAGAAAGTCCTGCTTAACCAACTTATTTTCCTTTTAGGACAAGGTCACCCATCTAGTTGACCAAGGAAAAACAGTAGATGTGGTGGTTTCAGATTTTAGTAAAGCTTTTGATACTGTCTCTCACACTATCCTTCTGGACAAAGTATACAGCACACAGCTAAATAGGTCCATAATACGTTGGGTGGCTGATGAGTTAGGCTCAAAAAGTTATAGTAAATGGAGTTACATCAGGATGGTGGCCGGTCACCAGTGGGGTTCTCCAGGGGTCAATTTTAGGGCCAGTTCTCCTCAATGTTTTTATAAATCATCTGGACACAGGAATGCAATGTAAATTGAGTAAGTTTGTTGATGATACTTAACTAGGAGGAGCTGTGGACTCCCTCAGAGGTAGAGATACCTTACAGAGAGATCTGGATAGACTTAAAAGATGGGTAATCACCAAATGTATGAAATCTAAAAAGAGAAAGTACTGGATTCTCCACCTGGAATGGGGCAATCCTCATTATAAATACAAATTGGTTTGTAAGAGGCTCAAAAGCAGCCCCAGGGAAAGCAGTCTGAGGGTTTGGGTTGATGGCAAGTTGAATATGAGTCAACAGAGTGCCCTGGAAGCCAAAAGGGACAACCATGTCCTAGCTATGCATCAAGCATAGCATAGTTAGCCCATCAAGAAAGGTGATTGTCCTACTCTACACTGCACTGGTGTGGCCACACCTTGAGCACTGTGTGCACTTTGGGGTGCCTTGATTTAAGGACATCAGACTCATAAAGTGTGTCCAGAGGAAACGGACCATGATAGTGAAAGGTCTTGAGGAAAAGACTTATGAGGAGCATCTGAGGTCACTTGGCTTGTTCAGCTTGGAGAAGAGAAGCTTCAGGGGTGGCCTCATCTCAGTCTAAACTTTCCCAGAAGCAGCAGTGGAGGGGGAGGTGTTCGCTTCTTCTTTCTGGTGACCAGCAACAGGACATCAGGAAATAGAATGAAACTGCACTAGAGGAAGCTCAGATTGGACATAAGATCTTGTTTTTCCAGGGACAGGGTGGTGGCTCATTGGACCAGGCTCACCAGAGACATGGTCACAGGACCAAGCCTGTCAGAGTTTGAGGAGCGTCCAGCTGACACTCTCAGCCATATGGTTTAGTTCTAGGTAGTCCTGCAAGGAGCAGTGAGTTGGACTAAATGATCCTTCTGTGTCCCTTCCAACTTGAGGTATTATATGATTCTATAATAATATAGTAACTCCTTAGAACGCTTATATCATTGTTTTTTTATGCTCATAGGTACATGCTACTATTAACGTCACCTGGCATTAAGAACAGCAAACTGAAATGTAAATAGCTACATGTCAGCCTCACATCTTTTTTCATTGTGATTTGTTGTGGAAAGTAAAGAAAAATGACAAAATACTAATTCACACTTCACATCACCTTGGACAGGGATTGAGTAAGTGTTCAGCCACAATTTGCACTGGATTTCATTTTGTTTGTTAGATTCTTTCTTGATTTTTTTCTTTCATTGTTCATCAGAAGAACTATTCAATTTATGATGATTTTTCTTCCCTCAGGTGAATTCAAAGAATATCAAAGCAGTAAAGCTAAAATATTACACAAGAATGTGTAAAGGTAAGGCTAGTTGATACAGAAACAACAGATGACTTCATGTAGGGAGTATAAAGTAGATAAACAGATAAGGAAAATATGAACTAAAGGGAATTTAGAAGGAATTTATTACATTATTTTTAATTATTTTTTTGCTAGGCATGGCTGTTGAAATTTTACAATGCATGTTTAATTGCTTGTACAGAGTTGCTGTACCGGGTCAGATCAAAAGACACCTTACTCAATGCGTTCTGGTAGCAACTAGTGCTAATAAATGTTAGGTAGTTGTCGATCCTGATAGTCTAAAAGAGGCAAGACTGCCACAGCTCCATGCCCCAGGTCCAACTAATAATGAGGCTGAGCACGTATTCCCAGCGGGCACACACACAAACCCACATACAGCAGACACACACGTACACACACAGAGCCGGCTGCACACACACACTGCTACACAGCACAGCCAGAAACACAAGAACTTGTGCAAGCACAAACAGTACAACAGCCTCATCCAGTGTTCCTCTCTGGCTGATCAGGATGAAGGTCCGTTACTGGGAACTACATACATGTGAACAATGGGGATCCCTCCAACAGCCTGGCTCAGACATCCGGACTGCTCAGTTTCTGGTCCCTGGACCCCTGGCATCTCCAGTTGCTGGTACCTGGATGCATGAGCTGCTGAGGCTGCAGCCCCACTCCAGCCCAGACTCCTCACTCAGACAGACACATGAACTCTTCACACACATACACAGGCACACACAGAAACGGGTCTCCCTGTTGACCTCCAAACCCCATGGGCTCTTCAGCACTTGGCCTGGATCCCGTGATCCCTTCAGCAGCCAACTCCTACAGTCTTTGCACTCACAGAAACAGGCATACATCTGGCTCCCAAAACACTTCACCTACTTACCTTTGGCTTGATGTTTACTAGTGACCACATGCCCTCACTCCAGCTCCTCACACCCCAGGTGCATGGGCCTCAGTGACTGAAAAGCTTCGCTGCAGCTTCTGCATTTAGACCACCATACACACAGGGAACAGATGACAGAGCACCTCACCCACAAAAAGAGTCAGAAATGGAATTTAATGAGAAGATGGGACTGACCGCACTTATCAAGTGCTGGACGTGACCAGAAAACTAGAGCGACCAAATGCCAGTTTATAGATGTCTTGTATGCCCTTTTTCCTCTAGTATTCCATACCTGTTCCTTCCCAAAAAACCTTGAATTCTCTCTTTCTCTGCCTTTTGAACCTACCCTAAGGATCCTGTAATAGGTTTCAAACAATCCCCAAATGGTCCTCCCCTGTGTCCCACAATGACTCCTGTGAACCTGGGTTAAACTCCGCCATCTGAAAAGAGACATTCTCACACAGACTCACTGTGATGGGGGTCACCTCTGGCCTAACAGGACTGAGGGACCCCTGCAACAGCACAAGGAGGGGTTGGGGCAGGGGGTCCTTTCCTTGAGTAGGTTACTGGGGTTCCCCCGTCTGCTGTTGTGCCTCTCTGCTTGCCTGCGTTCATGGAGAAAAGCCTGTAGTCACATTACCTAACATTAAACAGGACAAGCTTTAGCATGTTCCTTCCTCCTGTCCACCCATGCAGTTTACAGAAATCACTGACACAGGCTTTTCCTGAGACAAAGGTTGCTTTCAAGTTATATTATTCAACTCCTATCTATACTCCTTTTCTCCAGGAAGCCATTTCTTGTTTTTCTCTGTATAATACTCTGAGGAAACTGTATTCCACGATCTAATTACATATTGTGTGACACAGGACTTTGTTTTAAACAAGCCATCCATACGCTTCTTTGGGTACCACTCAGTCATAAGGCTTCGTGAAGTGAAGTCATTCTTTATTCTCGCTCTCTCACTCATTGACTTGTACCATGCCTCTGTCTGTTGCCTTATCTTAATACTGACAGTCCTTGCCTACTCAGTATTTCCTTCTACAAAAGTTGTTCCATTATTTGATAAACTCTCTCAGCTATTTTTTAAAAAAAATCTATTGTATCCTTGCGTGTCTTAAGCTGGCTGCATGTAGCATTTAAGATTTAGGGGAAGCATGAATCTGCATACAAATACGATGTTTCAGTTTTCTTTTATTTCCTTTCCAAAAGTCTTATTTATCTTTCTAAACACTGATGAACACAGAACTGGTGAGCGCAGAAAATAGCTCATAATGTCCCAGAGAAATCTCTCCTGAATGCTTTGTATCTCCAGAATGCAGTCACGGTCTAGTAGAATTGATGTGACTGAAAACAAGGATGATGGAGGATTAGATATTTTTTCAACAATTTATATTCAATAGAATTCTGTAACCTAGAAAAAAAAATACAAGCCCTAAGTGCTTGTAATGTCACTAATATAAGTTGAGTTCTTGAGTCTGTACCTATCTGTATGTTATGTCGTACTTACAGATGCAATTTACGGAGCACTCTGAGAGTATAGCCATTTCAGAGTCACCTCAGCTCTAGGTTTTGGTTATAATATCTGTATTTCTGTACCAGATTCTTCAGCATCATTTATGAATGTGACTACTTTCTGGCTGGTACTGATAGTTCACAGGTGCTTTGTGATTTACAGAGTTCACAAAATCAAGCTACTACCTGCCTCCATTCCAGTATCGATGATATATTCCCCAGGCCTGTCAGATCACTTACATAGAAATGTGCAGTGTTCCACCTAGCTCCTAGTTCTCACCACAAAAGGTTTCATATAACATGGCAATGTGTCAAACACTGTTTTGATAAGCACTTTGTATTCTGCATGTCTGTCAGTACCAGTTCTACCAGTTCCTTTCATCCGTATAAGGCCCAGAATATAGTGTTGGGGTTTTTTGCAGGGGAAGGCAAGACTGTTAACAAGGAGCAACGGCTTGGTTGTCAAACGTTTTGCTTCAGAGGGTGTCTCTCCAGTTCAGTCCTCTGAGCCACTCTTTCAGTGGTTCAGACTGGACACTCATTAATGGTTTAGAAGAGCTGACAAAACCTGATGGGTAAAGTATTCTTCTCTCCACCTACTAATATTTTTTCTGAATACTCATCCATTCTCCTGTCCAAGCAATCAAGTTGAGTGAGAGGAGCATGGGCAGTATGAAAGGAATATTGTAGAAGAGAAGTCTTTGGTACAGATTATGTTCACTTGTTTGGCAGATATCTTCCCAATCAGAATCCTCAGAGATATTTTCATATTTCCTCCATATATCATTCACAATCTACCAACAAAGGAACACTTCTTGCCACTCAAATGGCACACAGGACTTTTTGACATCTTCACTATCTGTGGGATCAATCACCACAAAAAATTATTAGCCTAATTACTGAAGTATTTATCAAGAATCTCCCCAGCACCGAAAGTCCTGCAAGAAACTCAATGTTTACTGGTCACCATTTAGAAGTTATAATTTCCAGTTACTATCATACGGTGATTTTAAATCTCATATTAAGTGTCTTTTTGTATCCATCACATATGCATTGGTTTGTTATTTATGCAATAAGTACATCACATTTCTCACAGGAAAAAAGAAATACTTGCCATCACTAAGAAAGCATAGCATGGTTTTATCATTTCTCTCCTACTGCTGTTACCAGTAACCATAATAACGTTATCTCCAGTGTCTCCTTATTGCTGTCATAAATTGCCTGTCATTGAAAGTATGTTTCAAGTTTGTAAATAAGAGAACCCATAAAGCAATCAAAAATACACTAAGTATACATTCTGTTTAAAGATGTGAAAGAAATTAACATCAAGGTTTTCGGGTTCCTTAAAAAAGAGTAAGAGCATTTACAAGACAGAAACCTGATTCTACATAGTTTTAGCATCGTAAATGTTATCATAAATTAGTAAAATCAGAAATTAGTAAATAGTAAAATCTTACAAGTGGGATTTCTTCTCCTATGTTTTAGGGTTAAACTCAAATTTACACTTCTGAGTTTTAATTAAATGTAACCATAGCATTACTTTCTCCATTTGTTCCAGCAATGACCAGCCTCAACACTTTGACAGTCATGTTCAACTACTGTCTGCGGGGCTGGGCAGATAAGAAGTTACAAGGAGAAACTAGACTATGACCTTCCTTGTAGGTCACAGATGTAGGACACTTGCTTAATAGACAATTGAGAACTGCCTGTCAATCCCATAAAATCCCATAAAACCTAGTCCATGACAGTAATAAAGGAACGTGTCCTTACATACAGGAGCAGGAGTGAGCCACTGGCACACTGATTTCTTACCACTCAGAATGAAATTACATGAGCTTGAGAAAGGTTACAAAAGTTGTCCATGGCCAAATTAGGAAGTCACATTCCCTTCATTTACCAATGCTCCTTTCCTTTTTCCTTCCTCATTTCTTACAGAGGATCCTTGTGGATCCTTTGCTCCATTGCTTATTAAGACTCTTCACTAAATAGATTAAACTCATCCAGCGTAAAACTACTCACCTTTTTTCCTCTCCAGGTAGCCTTCTGTGAAATTAGTGAGTTGAGTCAGTTTCTGAAGGAATATTATGGACATTGACTCAGATATGGTTCAAGGATTTTCCCTACAGAACCACCAGCATCACTTCTCCTAACATCTGCTGGCATATATTTTTGATGGGTTTTGGAGGCGATTCAGAGAAAGAAAATGGTTCCAGTATTAGTGCTGCTGTATAATTAACAACATAGTGTAACTCTCCTTGAACTATTTCCAGTCTGCTGCTGCTGGGAAAGGGGAACTATTAAAGCCTCTCACTTCCAGCAAAACTTATCAGTTTCTAACAGCCTCTGTCAAAACCTTTGAGCTTCTGTCTTCAGCTGACTCATTGATAGGGAGGGTCAAACACGCATTTATCATATTTTAGAGAGAGGATTATGACTGGAATGACTACCCTGGCACAGCAATGTGCATACTCAGACAGAGGTCCAGAAGGACAACACAGCTCTCCGGGTGCTGGCAGCACCTGGGGCAGAGGCTAGAACAGGCAAGACGTTCTTGCTTGCAACAGACATGCCCCGACTGAGGAGCTGTATCACCAAGTCAAAGAACCGTCAATAGCTGCGCAGATTGTGCAACACCAGGGACCTTCAAAAAAAGGTTGACTAGATCTTCACACAAAGAGCCTGCGGAAGTGAGGGTCATGCATCCTAATTAGGATATTACAGTCTAGATAAACGGATAACGAGATAAGTTGAAAATGGATAACTGGAATCGGTGGATAGTGGTTACTGGGTCAGCTAGAAGTGGGGTACTACAAGAGGTCTATCCTGGGACACCTCTACTCTTTAGTGTTTTTATCAATAAGCTGCAGGTGGAGAAGTACACTTTCATCAAGTTTGCAAGTGGCATCAAACTGGAGAGAAAAGACCCTTGAGGTCAGGGCTGCAATTCAGAGAAGCTTTGGCAGATTAGAGGAACAGACTGACAGGAACTCCATGAAATTCAATAAGGATAAATGCAGCGTCCTGCACGTGGGAAGGATGACCCCTAGTACCCACACAGTCTGGGAACCAAATGGCTCAGAAGCAGCTCTGCTGAGCAGGATCTGGGGGTGCTGGTGGGGAGGTGGAGGCAAGGTGCACATAAGCCAGCAGTGTGCTCTGGCACTAAATAAAGCCAAAAGCACCAGGGCTGCATTCACAGGAGCAGAGCCAGGAAAGTAAGGAAAGTGATTACCCCTTCTTCTCAACACTTGTTAGACCACGTGCAGATCCCATGTCCAGTTCTGGACTGCCACAGTCCAAGAAAGAAATTGATAAAATGCAGCAAGTTCAGCAGAGGGACATCAAGATGGTAGAGGGCTAGAGCACTTACCCCGTGAGAGAGCTGAGGGAAATGGACTTGTTCGTCCTGGAGAATGCATAGCTTTGGGGACACCTAAGAACAGCCTTGCCAGTACCTACAGGAAGTTTATTGAGAAATTGGAACCAATATACTCAGTGTTGCACAAGGCGGGGAAGAAAGCATGGACATTGAGTTGAAACAAGAGGTTCAGACTGAACATGAGGAGATCATGACAGCAGTCAAGAAGAGGAACAGCTTATTCAAAAGCCTGAGTAATGGGGTTTGACCCATAGCTGACCCTGTCAGTGCAGGAAGTTCAACAAGAGATATCCTGAAATCCCTTCCAGTAGGAATTATCCTATGATCCTGAATTATCAGTCACCTGCGTGGGTCAAGAAAAGGTAGGTTGCTCATCACATGCAATAAAACATCCTCTCCAAGAGCACAGTAAGTGTTGCCAGTTGTTCCAACAAAAAATATATTGCATGCCAGACTGAACTTTCATAGGAGAAGAAATCACAAATATTGCCTGTTTTCCTTAGTGTAGCTAGGGAAGTAATCTGTTCATTTTCATTTATTCTCTGTTAAACTACGTGCCTCTTTAAAAACCAGCTTTTGGGGGTTTATTTTACTGGAGTTGTACCACTGATGTCAAAGGTTCTGGCTTTGTGCTCAGAATAAGCATGAGTTTTAGCTGAAATGGAGTCATAAAGAAGAAGATTCTCTAGGCAGTCTAAGGCAGGGGTGTTTTCCTCATCTCTGGTTTTGAAGTAAACCAAAGAAGTCTGTGCCTGAAATCTGTAGCCTGAAAAATTAGTGTCACAGGCAGCCATTTGTTTTGATTGACCCAAAATTCCAGAACAGATTATGCTTTTAGGTCACATTGCCTGAATTGGCTTGCGCAAGAGAGTTTTAAAAAATGAGGTCATAGTAAATATAAATGACCGGTAGTAACAAAAACAAACAAACAAACAAAAAACCCCAAAAACTACCCAGCCCCACAACACGAAATTTGCTCAAATTTGGCAAATAAAATGATTCAACCTTTGTAGTCTGCAGAGTTTACATTAAGTTCTAACTCTGGCATTCTGAACAAAATATACCTAACAATCAAGTTCCTAAATATTGCACATGAAGTAGAGAGAGGATTTAGAAGTCTCAGACTTCAAACAGTGCTGTGATAGATATGTTCAAAGACACTCCAGGATCCGACAAAATATTGCCACATCTGTGGTCTATCCGTTTCCCAAACACTCCAGAAGTGACAGATGCAGTTAATCAGAACTGACCATTCAGTATGTCTTACTGATTGCACTGGATTGAAAATATTCACTGTTAATAAACAGGCAGGTTATCTTTCCCAAAATGCATGGGAAGTAAATTATATTTTCATATAAAATTGTATCTCCTATAAATTTACATTTTCATATAAAATTCATATGATGTTTGATCAGAGGAGAACGCTATGGGTTACAATTACGTATCTGTTGAAGGAGATGATTCTGGTTTCAGTTCAGATTTATTTTATATAAATAATATTTCACTTGGACTGCTTTGAAAGCTTACTTCTAAGTGCTGTGACTTTATTATGTTTATTACTTACTTCACTTTCCTAGGAAGCCAAAGGGGAAAACAACATCTATCAAAGAGAACGATTTCCAAATCAGGTCTTCCACATCCAGGCAAGTTGCATCAAAATAACAGGCCTTGCAGGCTTGGCATCCGGAGAGTGATCTGTGCTTTAAAAGTATTTGGCAACCATGATTTTTACTGCCTGTCAGCAGGAGATCAGTGGGCAGATAACCTCAAATGAGTAGTTGATTAGCCCATCCTTCAGAAGCCATCCCATAAAATTGCCAGCCTTGCCAATTATCACCTCTTTTTTTCCCCCCTCTTTGCGTGAGGAACTTGAGGAGGTACAGCCATTACCCTATAATCCAAATGACTTTGTTCTGCCAGATTTCCTTCCTTCCAGAATCAGGAAAAGATTCACCGAGACCTTGATCAAGCACATTTGATCCCTCTTCAGTGAGCGTATTGCATCACTTCAGACACTGCTGGACAGAACTGTCTAGTTATGTCTACAGACATTACGAACGACTACCTCCACTTAATGTACATTCCATCGATTAGTTAGTTCTATTGCAAAACTATTGGAAGACTGAGAAATTACTTGGAGACTTCACAAACATAGTGAGAATCATCTCCTTTTAGCTGATAAAGAAAAAGCCTTTGATCTTCAGACCTGCCTGAAATGGGACTGCGAGTTGGAGAAAACTGGCTAAAGATCAGTCCAAACAAAATGGAAGAGAGACAAATAGGTGGAAAACATCTACCTTTAAATAACAATTAGAGCTGACTGAAATTTGTGAGACATATCTAAAGGCTATGCTGGACTGATGTGTTTCCTTCTGAGTTGCTCAGCCTGTATTTAATAGCAAGTCAATTCTTTTCTTTCTGGCACAGGTTCACTGAAGTATCTTTTATCACCAGTAGCTGGTAGCCATTTTCTCTACAGTTGTTCCCATCACTTGGACCTCTCTCTCATGGGGAGAATTATTCTTGCATACTTTTGGTTTCATTAGTAAAAACACTGCCTTTGAGACCTGATGGTTCTGCCTCTGCTATCTGCTCCAGACAATCCTCCAGCACCTTTAATTGCTTCCCATAAGACAGAACTTTTAAAGACGTATTTTCAGTCGGAAACACCAAAGCTTCATAAGCAGAATGCCATTTTCTCCTGGTTTTTTTTCAGATGATGTCTAGTAAATATGTTGGTTATTGAAAACTAAACACTACATGTTTATTTTACCCTGATTGTAGTTGTAAATGGTTTGTAAACTGCAGTGATGAAAAATGATCTAATAAAACGTATACTAGACTAACCGCCACTAAAAAGGCCTTGGAATTTTCTTACAAATATGTGCAATCCATACAGGAGCTTTCAATGAAACTAACTGAAAATTTCGCTTTTCCTATTTTATGCTACAGATGTTAGGACATATATATCTCTAGCTAAAAAAAAGACTTCAAATAATGATAAAATGCCTCCCATGACATTTGAGCATTTTCCTCCCATAAGTCTACAAGCTGCAGACCAGTCTGTGGGCCAAGTTCTGAAATTCTTACTCACTTCTTCAGCAAAGATACAATGCATTCCTTCTGCTTCTGCACTCCCAACTGAAAAAAGGGTCAATTTCAACACATTATAACCATGGATGAATTGAAAAAGAATTTTCAGAAAGAAAAAAAAAGAGATCTGACTAGCTGTGAGCAAATGCCAAGAGAGGCACAGGAAACCTTAGAACATATCACATTCAGATGCACATTCAAAGCAGCTAATTCAAATTTCATTAACTGGCCAAGATTTTGACATTCTTTGCCTCAATTCAAAGTACTGATTGTAGTGAACAACTTCTGTCAAATAGAGATTTTAACATGGAATGTCAATAATCTCTGTTTCAGCTAGAAAAATGAAGCTCTTCACAGAAAAAAGCTCTCATTCTGAAGATTTTAACAGACTATGGCACGTTGTTATTACAGCGGTATGAATCTGTCCCCCGTCAGAGGGACACAAGTACAAGGTTTTCATTTCAGCTTCACTTAAGAGCATGAGCGAGGCCTGAAGTTGTGCATTATTTTTCCACATAAAGAAAAGCTCTCCTTAAAGATAAAGAGACTTTGATGCCAGAGATTTTTAAGCACCAGCATCTCTACGACTCTTCATGGAAAAAGCCTGTTAACTTTCTGTCCATCACTACAGTAGAAAACATATGAACATGTCAAAATCTGCTCAATATTTAACTTATGAGAAAATATGACTGTCATTTTTTGTTAAATCATCTCCTAACCCAGATACAGCTTTTGTTTCATCTTTCAAAGTAAAAAAAAAAAATAAATTCAAGTGCTAAACGTTAATCAAGGTTTTTCACTTTGGGTTTTTTTCTGAGTAGTTTGTCACATTACCTGACTGGGCATTTTTAGGTGGTTTAAAGGGGGTACGACACGATGACGCCAGAATGAATCACGGGATGACTGTGAAGTCTTTACATTTTTTGATAAAGATATCACAGTGTGCCATGGTGCAACAGATTTCAAGACTCATTAACTTAGTTTTGTGACACTTGAATATTTTCAGATAGTTTTGCCACCAAATCAAAAGGAAAAGATGTTATAAAAAGTTATAATTAAGGTATTTTGTAAAATAAGTATCTTTCCCTTTCTCTAAATTAGTCCTAGGCATAATAACAAAGCCAGGTATCACAAATTTTCTGGACACAGAATGGTTAATTAGGGCATTGATGTAATTTCTCATTTTACATTACAATAGGGTTTGCAGATCATAGGATCAAAGTATAATTCAGATTGGAGGGGATCTCGGGAAGTTTCTAACCCAACCTCCTGCACTAAGCAGGATCAGCTGTAGGTCAAACCAGGTTACTCAGGGCTTTGCTCACTCAAGTCTTGAAAACATCCATTGCTGGAGACAGCTCAAGCTCTCTGGACAAGCTGTTCCACTTGATTTCTCCTTACATTCAGTCTAAACTCTTCTTGCTTCAACTTAATGTACTTCATTTCTTCTCCTGCCCTCATGCACCACTAAACATACAGCCTGGCTCCAATTTCTTAGTAACTTCCTTGTAGGTACTGGTAGGTTGCTGTTAGGTCCCCCAAGAGGTGTATCTTCTCTAGACTGAACAAGCCTAGTTCCCTCAGTTCTTGGTGGCTTTCTACTGAACTTGCTATAGTTTATCTATCTTTCCTGTACTGTGGGGGTCCAGAACCAGATGTAGGATCCAAGTATGGTCTAACAAGTGCTCTAAGTAGAGGGGTTACTCAATTCCCTTGCTCTTCCATTTCCCTTCCTGTGAATACAGCCCCCAGTACAGTTGGAGATCTCTTCTGTTGAGGCACACTGTTGACTCATGTGCACTTTGCTGCCTGGCAAGAGTCTGAGGTCCTTACAGGAAGGTCACCCTCTTTTTTCTTAAAGACAAAGTGCTTGTCTGCAGTCCATCTGTCCTCCACTCTGTCATAGGAAGGAATCTTTTACTTTTATTGAGCTTCTATAGTCAAGATATCAACAAGTATGTTACCTAAATGGTAATCCATCATCAACACGTAATTTATTTTTTCTTACAAAGCTCCTATCAGCACTATATAGGAAAGCTGTAAAAGCTAACATTTTCAATCAGTTCATCTGATTTGCAAAACGGATGCTCCCTAAATTTTTGTAACGTCCTAGTAAAACAGTCTGAATAGGATACAGCCAAATGCCTATGAACAATATTCAACTGCAAAATAAAATAAACTCTTCAAAAGAAATGTTGGGTCTTGAACTGCACCCTTCATCTTCTATTTCTACCTAATAGCCTGCAATGCCCTTTAGCACTGTTGATAGAGACATTATGGCTTTTATCCCATTAAGGCAAAATTTTCCACTAAACAGAAACAGAACTTGATCCTTCAGATGGGATACCTATAGTAACTCAAATATTTGATGACTTATTTCTGCAGCTCCAGAATTAGGATCCGGGCATTGGCAGAAAGCCTTCAGTTAGATATGGCAGGTGAATTCAATGATGGTACTCACAGCTGTGTAGAAAATGATTGAGACGTCACTCTCCATAGTCTAACAGGAAATAACTTGTAGTAAGAAGCACGTATTTTAAGAAGCATAATACAGAATTGTCACAATTTGAATTGTTTACTGGAACTGAGTTTGACACACTTCATAGCACATGCTGTTCTTTCTTCCTCCAGTTGTTTTGACATGAAAATACAATCATCTACTAAAATAAGGGATATGCTGGGTGCCATGGAATGTTAAAGCAATTTAGGGATCTGGGGGAGTGGGAGAGCTATGGTGATAAATATTCATTAAAGGGTTTTAATTTCAAACTGATATTTTTACCATCCTAACTTGTAGGGCAAATACGTGATCTTGCCTTTTCCTGAATTTTCTACAATTAAGATTTGGTAAGAGGCTCCAATAGGTTTCATTTACACACACATGTAATGCAAAGTCTCTGAATCCTGAAGTTTTAAAAATTCTATCTGGAAAGTATCCTGCAATTTGAGATTAAATTGCCAACAGCTAACTGTGGCAGCTTTTGCTGCTTTAGGCATTGACATGAAAATCCAAGGAATGTATTTTCTGCCAGAAAAGGATCTTATCCTTGTAATAATTGTTCATCATTATGGCATTTTTCTGCCACTGACTTGAGCATATTCTTTTTAATTAATAATTGGACTCCTGCTAGGTAGTTTCAATGTATGAGTCATTTAAAACAACAACTCTTCTTTAATAAAATAACATTCAGATTCAAACTGTATTAAATGTCTGCAAATAAAGCACTAAAGCCTCCAGGCAGTGAATAAAGTTGGGGTGGTAATGGAAATTGCCTTGAACTCTACAGTTTCAGAGGTGGAGTTTCATCTGAAGGAAAACAAGTTAGGATACTATCACACACATCAGCTGTGACTCTTGCTATCAGACACAGTTTTGTCTAAAGTCAAAGTGAATGTGTAACTGGTTTAGATAAAATAATGTCCAAAGCGATCTTTTCTTTAGTGTTAAATCTCAAAAGTCTTATCTACCTCTGTGATCTCTAACTTTTACTGGAAATACAAGAAGGAAAGAACCGCATTATGAAATTTTCTGAAATTGTAATGAATCAGTCTTGTAGAAAGTCCTAAGAATCCCACTCTCTCAAATTCAAGTCTTGTTTCAATTTATGGATGCTTGCTTGAATAAAATTTCTGAATTATTTTTTTTGTCATATTCAAACTTACTTTAAATTAGAGATTTGTGAAAAACTCACAATTTAATGTTTATTCTGTACTAACTCCAATTAATATTTTACTAATATTGTTTACTGAAATATGCCTAGAAAGAGTAGTTTCCTAATCCTACTTCTATATTCTTCTTTTTTCCATATACTGTATAGGGTAATGTGCCAGTAGTTTCCTGTAAAACCAATGCAGTTAGTGGAAATGTCAGGACATGCCAGCTCTTCAGCCTTTCTTAGATGTCTTTGTCCTTTCTCAACCTTCCTTCTCCTAACGAAAGAATGTGTGTTCAACCTTGTAACACAATCTGCCTTGCTGATGCTTATTCAATGAAAACCTCAAAACTCCTAATAGAAAAGCTGCAAGAAGAAGCTGACCTACAATCTTTGTCTTGAAAATCTGGAAGGCAGACTGTCACAATTTCTGCGTCTCAGTTCACAGAACAAAACAATGGAGAATGCTGGTGTTCAGGCAAACTACTGGCAAACTGGCAGCTGGACAACAAAGACAAGAGGTAACATGAACTTCTAGTCCAGTCCAGCAAAAAATCACTTCAAGAGTGGAAAAAGACTTCAATAGTCTGATTTCATGTGTCCTAATGTCCTATTTTTAATACTGCAATATACCTATACTGATAGTAGCTAAAGAAGAAACAAGCAGTTTATAGGATACTGCTTATTCACTATATTATAATGGTCAAAACCAAAGTAATATTTTAACTTGACTTCCTGAAGAAACAAGACTTACTTCTCTAAGCTGATTTCAACCAAAATTGACAGAAGGTAAAGGCATTGTAAAGACACTGCATAGCTACAAGCTTCACATAGGTAGGGCTCTCTGAAAATGGATCTTATAACTGCATTATTAAAGTGCATTTGATTTACATGAAGGAATTCAGATGTCCCAAATAAACTACTAGCTCTGCTACTCGTGTAATGACTTTCTGATGTTTCATCATCAGAATTCAGCAAGGTGACTAGGGAATGTTAAAAATTTCTTTATTTAACGTTCAAGTGTTTTGAATGCTGTTCTCTTACATGCTAAATGTAGAACTTCAGTGTGGTATTTTATAGGCATTGTGTGACAAGTGTTTTATATTGAGTCGGGGTGTTTACTGGCATTCATAATATCTTGATATAGTACATAATTTATGAATCAATCAATAAAGCTAAGGACAGAGTTACCCTTTCAATAAAGCCCCTTGTAGGATATGTTGTATATTCAGAAATACTTATCATAATTTTCATCACATGAGAAAGATTAATTAATCAATATACACAATATCTAGTGCTTTTTCATACACTTTCAGAAATACAGTGCTGTTTCTGTAGAACATCATGACCTGTGCTTACAACAAAGAACAGCAGAGATTGCATAGCTTCAGGAGTTGCTTTGTCATAACTATTAGGTCATGGTACTGTGGTGAGCCTTCTGAGGTGTACGTGTGGTAAACTTCATGAAATTCAAGGTGCAGAGGATTTAAATGAATATTAAGCACCTAGATATTTCAGTACCAAAGCACACACAAGGGGACAAGGGGAGTGGTTTTAAATTGGAAGAGGGGAGATTTAGATGAGATATTAGGAAGAAGTTCTGTCCTGTGAGGGTGGTGAGGCACTGGAACAGGTTGCCCAGGGAAGTTGTTGATGCCCCATCCCTGGAAGTGTTTAAGGCCAGGCTGGATGGGGCTTGGAGCAACCTGCTCTAGGGAGAGGTGTCCCTGCCCAGGGCAGGGGGGTTGGAACTTGATGATCTCTAAGGTCCCTTCCAACTCTGACCATTCTATGATTCTATGATCAGAACTTGACAGGAGCTTTATAGCTACAGCACTCCTAGTGATGAAACTGGGAGATTACAACAAAATTAAAAGTGACAAATCGCCTGATTTCAGCTCCATTCAGAAAGAATAGGTCAGAAAAATGCTGTTGTGGTCTGCATATACAGGAACAAAAAATTCTTCTGTGTATCAGCTTGAAGAGATAAATAATTGATGTTCTATGTCTGCTTCAGTGTTTAGAACAACAAAATTTTGAAACAAAAATTGGCCCAGAGGTATTAAAAAAAGTAAGTAAGTAACCTCTTCAGTGCACTTTCTTTCCATTTACACTAGATGTAACACCAACAAAAACATGGGAATCGAAATAATTTATAAATTGTTTTTTCTCCTTCAAAGAAGAAATCCAATGTGCACAGATAATGAGAACAAGGAGAAAGGAAGCGTTTGTAAATTCCTCAGTGTAGCAACAGCATTGTGCTGACATAACCTATAGGAATTCACTCATGTAACAGCCATTATTTTCTAAATCTTTGTTAACATGATAAAGCTCTTGGAATATCTTCTGCAGTCTCCTAATACAACTGACTAATAACCCACTAGGACTGTGCACTGTGCTGTGTGACATGGTAGAAAATAAGTCATCTTTAACAATGTGATTCATTAAACTTTATACAAAATGCTTGTTTTTAATAACTTGCAAGCAACAAATCATTCAAGTAGAGTGAATTTAGTTAAATTCCATACATCTTCTTTTGCTCAACAATGATTAAGTTAAAAAAAACAAAAAAAAACAAAAAAAAAAAACCCAAAACCAAAACCAAAAACAACAAATCCTTAAGCTTTTAAACTACAACTGTGGAACAGGGCAGACCAGCTTTAATTTTTGTTTGCACTTCTACAGTCTTCTTTTTCCTATATTTCTCATATATAGTTCTTATTGTGATTTGATCTTGAAACTTTTTGTTTTCCCCAAGATGAGACTTGAAATAACTTTAAGGAAGTAAAACAGAAGAAAACCTGGTGTGCACGTCCCTTTACAAAGATTTCACCTTTCCAGATGGTGAAATCATGGCTTTTGGATCATAGATAGCATAAGTTTATAATACTAGATCTAATGGAAAAAGCATCCCTTACCATATGCTTTCTTTGGTGATGGCTAAAGATGGCAACTGAGAAAATAAGATGAAAGCAGGTAGATTAAACATGGAAAATAATTCCTCTCAAGTGACATGCTAAGCAAGTATTTACATGATCACAGTCAGTGGTTTACGTCGTCACTTCTACCTGTGCAAGTTTTCTACTATTATAGATTTCAACTGAGAAGGTATGATCTGATCATACTTTAAAAAAAATGGGACTATTGATTTTTGGAAGAGGAGACCAAGTCTGCACATTTTAAAACTATGAATGATTCAAATCCCTTTTTATTCTATAGTCTGTGTAGTTTAATTTTATAAATTAATAAAAGACTGTTCTGGAACCTCACAAGGTTTAACTAACAGGTAACAGGTTCAAATAGTTGCATTTTACTTCAATTCTAATAAAGTAGATCTAACTAGTGATCTGATTTCTGTCTGATACTTATCCGTGATGAAAAGCAAGCTATTTTGTCTCTTGATGGAACTTTCTTTCTTATTTATAATCTTACTGAGATATCTATCATTGCTATCATAAGTAGCTTTTATTTCACACTTACAGTGATTTTCCAACAGTCATTTCCAGTTTATTCAAATTTTTAAAAAAACATCAGCCAAGTGACCTATGGCCTGCTGTCAACTATGAGCGCTTTTATTTAACTTGGCTGTAGAATCTGTGCATGAGAAAGCTTTCTCCAGTGTTTTCACTGCGTGCGTTGTAGTCTAACAGTCAGCAAAGCAGCCCTGGGACGTAGGGCTGGTAGCTTTTGCTTCCCCCAATCTGGCAAACAGTTTGTTACATGAATTTGCAATAGCTACTGAGGGCCTATTTTTTTTTTTTTTGATCTATTGTCTAATACAAGTGCCAGGGATTGTGCTACAAGCCTTGGAAAATTACAAATCTTGAAAACTCAAGCTCTAATCCATCCTCCCTGTTCACTAACTCAGGTCTCAGAAAATGCAAAGGAAGTGTATAACTTGTCACATACATATCATGATATTCAGTGCTAGTTAGCTGCTTTCTAATTAGATGTCTCACAGCTGTGACATTACTTCAAATCAAGATAGAACCATTTTGGAAAGTGAATTAGTTTGCAGTAGTATAATTGGGCTAAATAAACTAATAATTAATAATTATTAATATGCAGTAAGCTCATTTTGCTTCTGTTTATCATGTTATCATCTACATGAAAACCCATTACAAAAGCACCATCCAGGAGATACACCTGCACGATAAATGTTGCCTAAATTTTTAGATCCAGATCAACTGCAAATGACACCCATAAATACCAAAGTCTGTGCTTTAAATAAGTAATTTTTTGTGGAAAGAAAAATGATGGGGTTTTTTGCCATAATGTGATAGCATTGAATTCTGTGTCCATTGATAACTAAAATTCTTAGGGAGAATGCATGAAGAGACAGCATCACTTCATTTATCATACTCCTTTCCTTTACCATATGCCCTGATATGTGCTGCATGTCCATAGGCAGGTTGCATAACAGGAAAGGTCTACTTGAAAGTAGGAAAGTAGGTCTTTCTTCCTAGTTGATTAGTTTTGGGGCATTTAAGGTTTTTGTTAATTTAAAATTATCCTTTCCAAAAATCTTTGCATTTGTGTGACTAATAGATAACTATATATTATTCCTCAGAGCATGTATTAGAATAGATAGTTCCTTTGATCTTCTCTACTTTGAGGCCTGAACTTGCTCCCATTGAATTTAATGATTCACTTCAAGAATTTTTCCTCCCAGTTACTTAAGCCATCATCCTCACAACTCCCTGCATTTAGTTCAAATGTCTTCCTGTGACTGACTGCACCAACTGAATTGCAGTTTCCATTGAAAAGCTGGTTTTGCAAGCCAGATGCTTCTTGTTGGTTTTTTGTTTGTTTGTTTGTTTTTGTTTGTTTGTTTTCCTGGGTTGTTTGGGTATTTTTATCTTTAATTTTTACATGCCTACAAATCTTCCAGGGCTGACCAGGTTTGTGTAGAGCAAATATAAGCCTAGCAGCAGCAGCCAGATTTTTTTAATTGTCTTCTATAGGTTGTAAGTCAAAAATAGTTCATGAACCACAGGTTGAAAAGTCCTGGTCTAAATTGCTAATGCAGTGGTAGTCTGAGCCCAGTCACAGCTACCAACTTGCCCAACAGGGAAGCATGTTCTCACACACAGATGCAGCCTGAACTTGTCAGAGGGGTCTCACACACCCAAGTTCTCACTCGCATCATTCCTGTGGGTCAGGTAAAGATTCTTGGGCATACAAAAGGCTACTACAGCCGAAGTTCACTGGCAAATATGGTGAACTCGGCTCTTGCGAAGCTCAGCTGATCACAACCAAATGGCCAACGATACAGACAATGCCTGACGCAGGTAATGTTAAGGACTTGGAGTGTACAAGCCTGCTCGTTGGCTGCTAGTTCCTCACACAAGGTCAGTTTACTTCTCTGTCTGTGCAGGTGCATTCTGGATTTGTTGTGGTGAGGGATGTTTTAGCAGATTGCAGACTCTGTGTTAAAGCATTACCTATAATGATGCGGGCTTCCTCCCACAGAATGTTTGTGTGACGTGCTTCCTCACATTCACTCCAGTTTTTTTCTTTCAAAGGATTACCTTTTATTAATCTCATCCCTATGTATTTCAATATTTTTAAGTCCTCCAAATGTGGGGGAAAAAACTAACTGCAGCTGTTAATTTAAAAAAGAAATTAACAATTACAGTAAGAAAAACAAGTGAGCCAGGAGTGCTTGCTGTACACTGCTATTTTAGCATAACTCCTCTTTACCTTGCTTTCTTGTCAGATAGACAAACAGAAACAAGCTCTTTGATAAGACTAAAATCAGCAGTTTCTTCATCATTGAAATTAGAGAAATACTGTGAAGCAATCTTAGCCTCACTTTCTATTTTCTAATTACTGATACTCAGAGTAATCTACACTCTTCCACTTCTTAACATAGATGGCTCTTTTTAAATAGGTACTACAAATTGCCACATTCTTATTGAAGCTTTAATTCAAACCCTGTTCATTCAAAGCACTGCTAACAAATATTTACTACTAAAAAATCCCTTTCTCTACCAAAGAAACCTTGAACAGGTTGCTCAGAGCAGTTGTGGATGCCCCATCCCTGGAAGTGTTCAAGGCCAGGCTGGATGGGGCTTTGAGCAACCTGCTTTAGTGGGAGGTGTCCCTGCCCATGGCAGGGGGGTTGGAGCTTGATGATCTTTAAAGGTTCCTTCCAACTCTGACCATTCTATGATTCTATGATATATTCAATATTTCTGATGCTACATAGATATAGTTATTTCTGTGCTTAAATATTTATAAAATTAGACCCAAAAATTACAAATTATTCCAAATTTAACTTAGCACAAGACAGAGCAGTTGCCAAGGGAACACTCACAGTTCATTTTCAGCGACAGAAAGAGTCTGTTCCCATGTCTGCCTTTTAGTTCCTTCCTCCTAATCTTTGTCACCATATTACAATGACATAAGGGTTAATCTTGGTGGGAGAAATAAGAAACCTGTGGCCTCCCCACCTATTAGTTTCTCCCAGTGTGGCACATGGAGCTTCTCCAAACACATCACAGCTACAGCCATCCTGACACTGACGATGCACAAGAATTAGATTTGTTGTCCTGTCACAGACCAAGTACCACATGCAGGAACGACATTAGCTTCCTCCAGCTTGTCTTTCCAAAATGTTTCCATCAGCTTACACAGACCTCACTTCCAAAAGGAATTTGGAAAAGTAATTCAGACTTTAGACTTAACCTATCTTTGACCTTTCTTCTGAGGCCACTAGAAACTGTGGCCATTAAAAGAATGTATCTCATTATGTGAAGACACGGACCAGGGATAAGAGGTGAACCATCCCTTGTCTTCATTCCTAACTGAAACAGTAATTCTTTCTTGTTTCACACATCCAGGTGTTAATCTTGAGTGACACAAATTCGACCTAATGGATTATCCTGAGGTGACTCCATAATACCTATGTCTGGGGTTTTTTGC
Organism: Thinocorus orbignyianus; assembly: GCA_013400375.1. Classification (NCBI taxonomy): domain Eukaryota; kingdom Metazoa; phylum Chordata; class Aves; order Ciconiiformes; family Thinocoridae; genus Thinocorus; species Thinocorus orbignyianus. The sequence goes on along the minus strand of VXBW01003498.1, from coordinate 454,030 downwards.
TGCTGGAGCTCCCATGGAGATCAGTCTTCCATAGTCCACCCAGGTGCTGTGGGTATGACATAACTTCACAAGCTATAAATGTTTTCTGCTGGACTGACCATTTTACCAGATATTTTTCACCATCATAATCTTAAATACATTCTTGTGTTGCCTATCAGCAGCTAATCAAACAGTTAAATACCAGTGAGGATGCATTTTACTGTCAAATTTTGTTGTTGAGTTCTGCAGCACTGGCAACGCCACTTATAAGCGGCAGATGTCTCCAATGGAATTTGCTCTTGTGAGCTCTTTGCCAGATCCCGGCTTTATTGACCTTCAGAACACAACATAAATCAGCACATATTGTTTTGTTTTCATTTGCAGCTATTTGGGAGGTTTTGTACTTCATCCCAAAGCATCTGCAGCAGAGCTCTGTGATGTGTATTGGTGTTATTGCTGTATTATTTTTAAGCTATTTAAGTGTTTCTCACAGCAGCTGTCAAAGTAGTATCTGGACTAAAAGTAGTGAAACAAATAAGTAAATCTGACTTTTGCTACCAAGATAACACCATACTCCTGATAAAAGTTTAGAAGACATCCTTTGAATGTGACACAGTAGAGCAGCTTTCTAATCTTGCTCTTTGCAAAAACATTCCCTGACAAAACAGCAAAAATTTAGGAGTCCGTTGGACCACAGAACAGTGTCCAGCAGCTGACCTCTAAAATGACAATTACAAGTTGTTCTGCTAGAAGCTTGACCTCTGTCAAGGCACAAACAAACACCTGCAAAGCCTCCTTCTCTCCCCAAAACTCACAGAAATGATGGTAGGCAGCCTTGCAACCACACATGCATCAGAAAAAATTTTGTTTATGACTGTGGTGTTTGCCAGCAGTCTATCATCAGCTCTCCATCCTGCGTTAGTGTCGTATTTGAGTAAATCCAACCCAGAGCTGAATTAATTTATTAAAGGAAAATCTTTTGCATTAAACTCTTTTTTTGGCCACAGAAGAACAGAGACTTTTGTTGCAGAGCAGAGATACTCATTCGGTAAAATAAAGTTCTTGCTTGTACCCTTCTGTGCTTCCGTGTAGAGACACAAATAATATACAAATTACCTCATTGCTGTTCGTAGACATTTAATAATCTAGCCTCACTGGTGAGATTGCTCTGTACTATTCAAGGGTTGAGCTGTTGTCGTACAAAATAAAATAAAATGGCAAAAGCACAGTGGAATCCTTTCTAATATAAGACCCAATGCTGTGGGCAGTAACAGGCTGTGGTTTCTAGCACATCTCAGTGCTCTTCATATAGATACACCAGTCATCAACATATCAGTTTAAATTCCACTACAAAATAGATTTCTGTGTTCTTACTCGAGAGCCTCATATGTCCTAACAAAAAAAAATAAAATTAAAAAAACAAAACCAAACCAACCACACCTGCTCTCATAATTTGAGACAAGTGTCAACTGTATTAAACACAAGAAGGGTGGACTCTTCAAACAAAAAGTGCCCTACTCTCCTACAAGAGAGCATAATAGGTGTTTCCATTTTGAGTGATCTTATCTTAAAGGCACCCTTGTATTTCTTGCATTTGGCCCTTACGGTGACCAGCCCTTGTCCACATTTCAGGAAATGTCTTAATCCGGTCATTAATCATGCCAGCAGAGGAAGGCTGAATCACTCAACTTCGCAACACCGAGAAACATGATGGCAGATTATGCTTTGTTCTCAATGCAGAATTCAGGTTGAAGTGATTCAGACTTTCAACAAAACCTGGACACAGAGCTCAAAACCATCTTGACCTTATTTTATGTCATTGTAAGACTGCACTGAATTGTACCCATAAAATGAAACTCATAAATGTGGCTTTTTGTTTGAGACATTGCCTGGTAACCTATAATAGTATTTTACGTCTCTGGTTTTGCACTTGAAATGCAAAGAAAATGGCCTTTAAGGGAAAAACTTCCGTAGGGGTCATCATTAACTAGATATGAATAGATATTTTGGTATATTAGCACTAGCAGTCTATAGTGTGAAGTGAATACTCTCTGCTGGCTTTGAAACAGAGCACACTCTGTCCCTCTGCCAGGGTGCAGAATTTTTTAGGTGAACTTTTTAAGGGGATCTCAGGAAATGTTCATCCTAGTTCCACAACCCATAAAAACAGAAGAGGGCATCAGCCACAGGGAGCTTGTTATCTTGGGCTACTGGTATATTTTGAACTGCAAAGCTGATCTCTAGAAGAAAAGGTGCTGAGTTGTGAGCTGAGTTGCTTGTGAGCTTAGACTCAGTTTTCAGGAAAGAAATAAGGTGAAGATTTCTCATAATTTCACACAATTTTGGTGGAGATTTTATCTGATCTGAACATGGAAACCAACTAAAAATTACTTTACTGTACCATTCTCATTCTCCAAAAGGTTTTTCATCACAGAATCCATACATGGCAAATATACACTATTCAGGAGAAACACCATAGTGTTCTGTCTCCCTGAAAGAGACCTGAAAAATAGGGTTTATCTGCTCTATCTCAGGGACAGCAGGACAAAATGATGTTTTCATGCACACTGCAGAAACCTGCACCACTCTGATGCTTTCAAATTTGAGCTTCAAATTGAAGTTAATTTCAACTGTGTGTTTAAGTAGCACTTGTTAGTTGACTTTTTAAAAGATGCATTAATGGAATTTGGTAATAAAAATGGCACATAACATGAAAAGATTTTAAACAAAGAAATTAAAATTTATGATAATTGTACTATATATATTCTATAACAACAGAGGAAATGTAAACGTGAGCGATGTTTACTTCTGAGAAGAGGATTTCATTATTAATTCCTCAGAAGACTAAGCAATACTGATGACACCTATACATTTTTGTATAAATACACTATTTCTTCACTTCTAACTGCTAAAAAGCAAACTTGTATGCAACATTTCAGTTAGTTACAGAAATGTTTCTAGTTGCTTTAGTACAAAGGTAAAGCAAAGCACGATGCCTTTAAACTGAACACTTCATGGGAGGCTGTATCACATCTGTGTAATGCTATGTGTTCTTCACTACTCTGGTTTTCCAGACTGAAAATGCAAAATCAGATTCTTCACAGACTAAAAGGAGTGGGGTTTCCAAGGATGTGTAAATAATTTGAGGATACACAGCCAAGAAAATTCACATGACAACCTGTACATGCATGGGTGTAAACAAGCACATTTACTACCCTGCATTTTGGCCCACACAAACAAAAAAGCCGGGTAAGTATATTAGCATCACACTGTGTTTGACCTAACATCTCCTGTCAGCACAGGCAAGTAGCCTTGGCCCACAACAGCCCAACATGATGCATGTCTGTTCAGCTACAAGTACAGGCAGGGAAATAAACTATTTGCATACATCTGTGTCAGCACATACGACCAGCACTTCTGAAAACCCCAGCTAAGGCTTGCACAGCTCCCACTCATCTTTCCAGATGCACTCCCATGTGGTGCTTAAGTGTCTCCCTGGACTCCCGTATGTGAAGTTATTCTGTAGGGATGAACTTATTCTTAGCTCTCCCCAGACTTGCCATTAATAGGGAAGGAGGCCACTGGCAGCCACAGGTGGGCTGTGGACAATCCAGCACTAGACTCATTCAGCATGTTCCAAGTTTGGGGTTACTCAAGGTTTCCATGTGTCTAAAAGAATTTTCAGTTGGTTGTTACTGAAACAATAACAATAATAAATTTTAAAAAGAATGTTGGCAAGTAATGTAGATATTTATCATAATTCATAAAAATGAAAAAATCCCATACAGATAATTCAGTAAAAGGATGTTTTTCTCACACAGCATTGTCAAGAAACAGATACAAGACCATGAAATACAGATTGCATTAGAGGTCAACATGCATCTCTGTTTGAATAGCTACTAAAAGTCTTGTAATACCACACAGCAGTGAATGAAAGCTTAAAAAACATTCACCCACAAACAAAGCACTCATTTTTCTGTTAAATCAACCTCCACTCAAGATCTGGGATGAAGGCACAAAACAGTACACTGCAAATTGGTCTATCATAAGGCACTAAGCAGGGAAGTATGCACGTTCTTGGTTGTCCTTTTGTGGTTCCACATAGATACTATTCTATTAAACAGACCAATTTCTCAGCTTATGGCTATTGTTCTGAGATAATATGATATGACAAGTCCAGATGTTTGAAACCATTGCAGCAATTCACAGACTGGGAGCAATAAATTATGAAAAAGGACATATTTAATTCAATTTATAGTGGATTTGGCACTGTCAGAGGTATGGAATTTCTAGCTGAGTATAATACAGAAACCATTACATGCTCTAGGGAACTTTGGAAGTGAAGTAGTACAAGGCAGAGGACATTGTTGCAAAGCTGGAATTCTTTCTATCTGTTAATCAGCAATCTCAGTATTGCATTGCTATCACATGTTGTATTATTCTAGATTTGTCTAGTCTTGAAATAATTAACAGGAAAATTCTTTATGAAAAATTCACCAGTGTTGTGCAGACTCAAGCTCTTTTCATCCCATTCTGAATTTCAGAAATCCATATATCATTAATCTTCAAGAGCATGATGTGGACACAAGACCAAAGACGTTATATCTTGCCCTAAAAACAACTTTTCTAAAGAATATGTTGTCTATCTGTTTCATATTCAGTCACCTTCCATGTTAAAGTTAATATATGAAGACTACCCATCCATGTAACCATTGACCTAAGTATATTTTATACATCTATGTACTGTGGGACCAGAAGACAGCAATTAAAATGTCTTTGTTATTAACACTGTAGAGCCATGTAAGTGAGCTGCCTGTGTTTTCTCCTGATATAGAGGAATTTTCAGGGTCAGGGCATTTTTCAGACCTGGATGCATGTATACATATATCTGTCCTGAGGTCTGTCAGAAATAAGAATTTATTGAAATGCCTAATCCACACACATGGCAGAAGTTGTGAGAAAAAGGAGTTTATTTGTTTGGTGATGATCCTGCCAATAATTGTATTCAGGACCTGCACTATTTTAGCTTCTTCATTCCCAGCAAATGAAAGGCTCAGTTCTATCGTGCAGCTGGGATGGTTAGCAGCGCTACTTTACAGACTTGTTTATATTATTCTTCCATTTAGAGGGATAGGTATTATTATAGAGTAAGACCAGACCTGTTCCATTGCCTTTAGAACTGAAAAAAACATCTCACTGGACCACATCTCCCTGCTTTTGTCTCCTTCCTCTGTGTGTGAAACGGTTATTTCCTCCCATAATTTACTCTTCTCATTCACTAGTTATAAAATACAAGAAAGAAACTGAATTGCAGAACTGCAAAAGCAGTTTATGATTCTGCCCAGTTTCTCAGCTGCAAACAGGTCTGCTGATATTTCTGAAGCACTGGTCCATAAGGTTTTAACGCACACCATTCAGCAGAGAAATTATATAGACCTGCCTCAGAATCAAACTGTTCTGTTTAATTCGGGGATGAGCAAGTCAGTCACCAGCACAAGTCTCTGCCCTACCTCAGTTCTTCCAGTACCTTGTAAAAGATTTGACATCAAGGACTGTTCTAACAATGGAGAAAGAACTCCTTAGTATTTGGAGTTATTCCAGGGGACACATTCTCTATCAACGCTTTCTTCATAAAATGGGGTAAATATTCAAATTATGAGTGGCATTCATTCTCCAGCCACTATCAAAAAGCCTAACTTGAGTTTAGTTTCTACTAATATTGCTTAAAAATGGAGACTGACTCCCTCAAATACTTTCCCAGTTTGACAGCAAATCCTTAATAATTTCTCACCGAGGCAGTTGTGCAATAAAACTTGTGGGGAAAACATTATACAGACCTGACTTCTCCAGCTTAATTCTGAGAACTGGCGTGACAATACAGAAGTTGCACTGAGATCAAGACACATCATATCTGCAGCTCTATTAGGCAATTTCCCTTTTAAAAAACAGAAAACAGATACATTTACTATAATGGGGTGATTTTTTGACAAATTCATGTTGTTTACCAACTTATTATTTTGCCTGTTGTTACCAAGTAATACTTTTTTTGCAGCATCTGTCTTGGAAGCTATGCTTACAAATGCCTGGCATTTCCTTTATTAAATCACTCAGATTTTCAAAGACAATTATTCATGCTTCAGAGACTAGTGTTATTGACTGAAGTATGCTGCACTAATTTTCATTAGGCCCATGCAATGTGACCACATCGATTTTATCTAGGCATCCTTCAACCTGTTACTTCTGTATTCAGGATTATTGTTCTGCGTCCTTTTAAAAATACCAATATCATACATTTTTAAACTACTCAAAATGCCTGAAAACAGAGAAATCATTCACCACTTTTTTCAGTATCAACTGCAATTTGTGCTCCCACCCTTGTAAATAAGCATTTATTTTTCTTCTTCTTATAATGAATTTCTAGAATTTTGTTCATCCCTCGCTGTTCCTTATCTTTACTTTCTGAGGAAATAGTTTACTATTATCCTGTTACGAGAGCTGCTTTTGTGAGATGACAGCCCTTCTTCACTCCCTTCTCTCTCTGTTTGCCTTCCCAAAGACCTTCACATATCAGCTTCTTGTGTTTTATGAAGGTTGATTTCATTTCTCAAATAGTTTTTTCAGAGATACTATTTATAAACAGTATGCATGAAAAGGGAGCTTAAAAAATAGACTCTACAGTCACTGGAGTACCAGTTTTTACAGAAAGGTGTGACTAGGAGCTCAGTCTCTGCTTGAGTGCCATGGCAAACCTATCTTATCACCTTGCTATCTGTAGGGAAGTCCCTATACTAGTCATCAAAGTCATATTTAAGTTTAAACTGCCGTATTTCCACACCTATGGCTTACTAGTTCTGTCATATCAAGAGCAACCGTTTCCTTTTTCACCATAGAATCCTAGAATGGTCAGAGTTGGAAGGGACCTTCAAGATCATCAAGTTCCAACCCCCCTGCCCTGGGCAGGGACACCTCTCCCTAGAGCAGGTTGCTCAAAGCCCCATCCAGCCTGGCCTTGAACACTTCCAGGGATGGGGCATCCACAACTTCCCTGGGCAACCTCTTCCAGTGCCTCACAACCCTCACAGGAAAGAACTTCTTCCTAAGATCTCATCTAAATCTCCCCTCTTCCAATTTAAAACCATTCCCCCTCGTCCTGTCACTAGACTTCCTGACAAAGAGTCCCTCCCCAGCTCTCCTGTAGGCTCCCTTCAGATCCTGGAAGGCTGCTCTCAGGTCTCCCCGGAGCCTTCTCTTCTCCAGGCTGAACCAGGGAAAAGCCACTTTCTAACGGACAGTTCATGGATCATAACTTCAGTAGCAAAAGATGTTCTTGCCTCTACTCTTTGCTGCTCTCCCCCTGCGTACCTCACACGGCCTTCAGCAGCGCTTTTGAGATGTAGGCTGAGCAACCTGTGAAAATAACACAACATCCCACTCACTGCCCCCATTTTGCCCTAGGCTACGGGTTTCTTCATATCTCTTTTCTCATTGGCAAGCTAATTCCAACTGGAGAGGTAACTATGCCCTTGATTAACCCTTTCTGGGCTAATTAGATGGTGTATGTGCATTGCTGTGGGCGTGCAAAAAGACACCTACCACTCTCAATACGCGCACATACAAAGAAAAGGGACACACACCTTTTGTACTGCGTAACTCCTTCTCGAACACATTCTGATAACAGCTCTACCACACAGTATTCACTGATGATAAATGCTTAGAGAGAGGCCTTATTTTACTGTCCTCTGTCATCCATACAGTTATGTGGGGATGAGTTTTTCATTCTGTTTTGTGAGGCTGTTCCTCTTGCAAAGCTCTATGTAAGTGTCGGCCCTCTGGTGCTTTAACATCATAATGTTGTATCTGCTATTCTTTTCTACTACTTCAGAATGGAACATATCCAAATTTGATGTTTCAGACAGGAACTAAAGAATATAATGAAAGAAAATGAAACACCACCACTCATTTTAAACGGTGAAAAACTGACATTAATTGTTATGTACTGAATTGTTGCTGACAAGCTACTGTTAAATCAGTTTCTCTGTGCCTCCCTGAAATCACACTCTCTGTGACTGTAGATATGTTCCCCTGAGATACAGACATCTTTCCTAGCTTCTTTGTTTGCAAATGTAAATTCAATATTCCTAACTCTAATGATTTGATTTTTCTTGCAGCTCAGCGATGTAAGATGCAGTCACCTGCATTTGCAACTCTATTCCTTTGGATGCAAAATGGATGGGATTCATCCTGCTCAGAATATACGTCCAGATGTCCATGTCACTACACAGTTTCATTAGAACCCTTTTAGACTTGAAAAGACTTCTAGTTTCAAACCTTCTGACTACTATCATCGGTACCTGAAAGGATGCTTGACAATGAGAGCCAGAGGGAAATCCTGAGCAAGTTAAAGATGACTATTGGGCTTTAGACACAAAGCTGAGAGGGAAAAGGGTTCACATGGTGTTATCTTTAGTCTTTCTGCCTAAGGGTAAGATGCCAGGAAGGAGCAGATACATTCAGCTGCCAATGAATGCACAGCTACACAGCTCCTGTCACCAGCAAAGGTATGTTTTCTTTGATCACACTGCTATGTTTAAGAAAGGAAGAGGTTTTCCAAAGGTGTTTGGATACTAACGCAGAAAGCCTGCGCAACAAAGACAAGCTGCAAGTCCAGGCCAGCAGCATTTTCTTGATGACATTCATGGCAATTTCACAACAAAAATGCTAGAGAGAATAAGGTGGTTGATACTCTAGTTCTCCTGTTGCTCAAAATAGCAGAGAACTCATGACAAATGCAATGACAACCGTAAAAAGGATGCTGAGAGAAATCTAAATGTAATATGGCTACTTGAAGGGAGTTATAAAGTTGATGGAGATGAATTTTTTGCTAGTTGCAGCTCATAAGTTTCAGGAAAATATGCACAAACTGTGATTTAGGAGGTTCAAACTAGATAGCAGAAACAATGCTTTCAACAGGAAGGTAATGCATCACTGTACCAATTAACCAGAGGGGCAATTAAATTCTCTCAGAGATTTTCAATGCTTGTGTAGATAAAGCCGTAGCTGATGCAATTGCTCTGGCAACAGTCCTGCTCCAGTGGGATGCTAGATACCTCCAATGGTCCTTTCTACCCAACATTTTGGTGATTCTGTAACTGCATGACTCTTGCATAACTTTGCAGGTTTCTTCTGGAATTGTTCTTTTAAAAGATTTTTCCTTTGGATAGAATGTACAGAAGCACAAAACAGGTCATTGAGCGTATCTGATCATTCAGTTTCTCGGACAAGGGAATGAGAACTGATGAATTCATTTCTAATAAATACCTCATCATTGCTCGCTTGGGTAAGAATAGATTTATTTTTTTACCCTATTCTTCTTCCTAGCATTTTTAGGAGCAGCTGTATCATAACAAAGCGAATTACACTATGAATATATTTTCCATGTACCAAACCCAAAGATTTTGCTAATGGGCTATACCAAGTTTAATGATCAACGTGAGGAGTGTATTTCTTCTTGCTGTTTCATTACAGTACTGGTTTTGCACAGATGTGTTGGACAGTGCCTTTACCCAGGGAAGCTGGAGTGGTTTTTGTACTAGGCAAAACCAGAAACGTGGTTAAAAAATAAAACAGAATAAATATATGTGGATTAGATTATGCAGAAAGGACAGATTTCGAGCCTTTTTTCTGGTTTTATTTTACATCAAGGACATAATACTAAAGAACAAGCTTCATTAATAATCTTGAGAAAGCACAGGAGATGTCTTATTCCCAGGAAGCCAGTAGCACTGCTCTGAAATGAATGTAATCTCAAATAAGCGTTTCCAAAACATAAGTGAACATATATGTGACCTCATGCTACTGCTAGAGATCACAGACCCATCTTTTGAAGCAGAGACATTCACGAGGTTGAAGTAACAGCCTTTCAGGCAATTTGGCTCTGAAAGCACACTCTAACGTCTGCCTAGGACAGACTGTATAGAGAAAGTTTAAGTGGCACATGTGCTTTAATGGAAGCAGCAGCTTTGAGAAAGTCTGTGATTTATCTGGTGGCTTAACTGACGCTTCTGGTGTGGTATGTCCACTATGCAGGAAATTCCAGTTCACTGAGGCTGACACCAATGTTGTTATTGCATCAGATGCGTAAAAAGAGCAACTGCTTATATGTTGTTTTGCATAAAAGAAAATGGTCTGCTTATCAAACAGCAGCATGGACAGACTGTTCAGGAAATAAGGAAATAGGGGACGATTACATTTTCTTGAACAATGACCACAGTTACTGATTTAGAATCCTCACTGAAGTAGATCTCAAATTTACAAAACTTGTGCAACAATCAGGAAAGCATTGAAAAGTGGATAAATATGGCCCTTTAAACTACTTTCAGCAGGAAACTCCAATCTTATTAATTGAATTACAAAGCACACATCACCTGGAAAATATGAGAATAAACAAAGAGTACTGCAAATGAAATAAACGTGGAAGCAGCTTTCAGTCTTGGGTAAGAATAGTCCTGCATTCTAAGCATCTTCTGCATCACAACCTAAGATCAATACCTAGACAGCAAAATCTTATTAATAACGTTCTTCTTTAACCTCCACTTCACAAGAAAAGGGACAGGATTGAGTAATGTGCAGAGGATCACTATCAAACACTGAGACTGCAGAAATTGATCATTCAAATGTATCACAGTGGACTATGATTATTCTTGCATGTACTAATTAGCCTCCACTTTCTTGCCACTGAATATGCAGTTCCTATCAAAGTTGATAATTAATGCAGATGTTCAGGTTCTCTAAAACTCAGGTTGTCTTATCTTAAATGTTTCTGTTTACCTCCAGTATAGTAATTAAGGGCTAGATCCTCAAAGATATTCAGGCACCAACATGAAACTGATGGAACGTCAGTGTCTAAATATTTTTGCAGATTTTATTCTAAAGGTAAGCCCACATATTTCAAGAACATCTGTGCTTCCAGCAGTCATTTGACTCCCCACTTCCAGCCTACCAGCACTAATAGGCTATTCAAACATTCCTGGGAGGGAAAAAGAACATCAAAGAATTCTTTTTTTGGAGGCCAGTGCAACCCAGTGTTTTAGTACTGCATTATTATTAAGAGAATAGATTTCATAACCTGGAAAACCCCTCGGGAAATTCTGATACGTTTACCTTAGCTTTTGGATTGAAATGGGTCTTGTCATTCATTAATACTAGCTGTCATATATAATTTGAACACATTTGAAGGAGCCTACCCCCCCACCACCGCTAACTGGTTTTGAAATGAGCGGATGTGAATACACCTGATTTCTGATGGTAAATGAGTTTCACCTAACTGATTGCTGCTCCCACAGAAGGGCCTCTAGGTTGGTGTGTGCAATGCTGCAGGGGCAAATGCATCTCACTGTCTCAGTAAATCTGTATTTGCATGATAGCCCCTCCTCAGAATTTATTTCGCTCTGTTTGATAGTCCCATCTTCTCAACCACACCACTCTAGTCCTTTTCATTTGTTCACTGGGTCCACCACAGCAGAACACTTAGACAAGTAGGCTTTTCTCCTTTTTTAAGGTCCATATGCACAACTTACACGTCTCTCCAGGACAGCTGAAGAGAATGAAGAGTCTCAAATTAAACAGTAAGATATTCTGGTGGGTTTGACCTTGGCTGGATGCCAGGTGTCCACCAAAGCTGCTCTATCACTCTCCTCCTCAGCTGGAGAAGGGAAGAAAAAAATGTGACAGAAAGCTCATGGGTCAAGATAATGACAGGGAGATCGCTCTGGAATGACCATCACGGGCAAAACAGACTTGAGTCTGGGAAATTAATTACCAAATCAGAGTAGGATAATGAGAAAAAAACCCACACATTTTAGAAGAACCTTTGCCCCAGCACCTCTTGGGTTCAACTTCACTCGCAATTTCTCTACGTCTTCCCTGAGCAGCACAGGAGGATGGGGAATGGGGTTGTGGTCAGTTCAGTTCACCACATCTTGTCTCTGCCACTCCTTCCTCCTCAGGGATAGGACTCTTCACACTCTTCCTCTGCTCCAGCATGGGGTCCCTCCCACAGGAGACAGTCTTCCACAAACTTTTTCAATCTGGGTCCTTCCCACGGGCCACAGTTCTTCACAAACTTCTCCAGCATGGGTCCCTTCCACAGGGTGTAGTCCTTCTGGAACAGGCTGGCCTGCTCCAGCACAGCCTTTCCATGCGTGCCCCTTTGGGCACCTAACTGCTCTGGTGGGGAGTCTTCCATGGGCAACAGTTCTGCTCCACCATTAACCTCCGTGGGTTGCAGGGGGACAACCTGCCTCACCATGGGCTGCAGGGGAATCCCTACTCGAGCACCTGGAGCACCTTCTCCCCTCCTTCACTGGCCTTGGTGTCTGCAGAGTTGTTGCTTTCCTATATCTCACCACTCTGTTCTAGCTTCTGTTGCATAACCAATTTTCTCCCATTCCTAAATATGTTATCCCAGAGGCACTACCACCATCGCTGATGGGCTCAGCCTTGCCCAGTGGTGGGTCTGTCTTGGAAGCAGCTGGCACTGGCTCTATGGGACACAGGGGAAGCATCTAGTAACTTCTCACTGAATCATCCCTGTAGTACCCCTGCTACCAAAACCTTGCAACCCAATACAGATATACCCTGTATCAACTGTGTGGCTGGGCCAAATTCTGCAAGTTCTGATTTGGGCAGGAAATTTGCCTGCTTGGACTGCAGAATTTTACTCACAATAAACTCAAAGTTTCTTTAATTCACAAATAAATGTATTTGACTTAAAAGTGATGACATTTCACTTGGCCTGTTTAGGGCATTTCCACAGCCATAAACCCTGTATTGCTCAAATAATCTCTCAGAATTGTGTTCGGCTTACATTAAATTGAGACAAATACTTTTTGGAAAAGCTGAGAAGACCTAACTGAATACAGCTTTCCTAAAGATCTCTCGTGCTGCATCTGCACACTTCCTCCTCTCTTTAACCAGGACAGCAAACACTACACACGAAATTCTTTGTTGTTGACAAAGGTGCAGTAGCTACTTCTTACTTCACACTTCTTGCACCTCCATCATGCCTTATAGCTTGACCTTTACATCTGGTCTAAAATGTTAATTTAGTCTCCCTTTGGCTTTGCTAACCTCAGTGTCTCATTTTTTTGGGGGAAAAAAAATCAGCAACTACAGCTGCCACATTTTGTATGTTTGGTTTTAAACATCTAACTAGATTAATATTTCTTGGAACCTCTCTTACGTGTCAGAACTTCTTAAATATTTGCGTAGTAAAAAGTGCTATCACTCATTACTACAAAAGGTTTTGTTATTTGCCAAAGAATTCAGAACTTTGTGCAAGCTGGAAAAATTTATGCGAAGACGGGAAATGATTAATAAAATATCACTGAGAATAATTAAAAATGTATTTCCAATATTCATGAAAAAAATGTTTGATCATTGTTATGTTTTGGGGGATTTTTGAGTCATAACTCTCCCTATCCAGAGAATGACCACTAAGTAGTCTTTTCTTGGATGGGTACAATCACAGACAAGAATTTCATAACAGATGAGTATATTATACTTAGTTTCCACTGATCATTGCTTTGAATCAATGAGAGAAATAGGACGGCTTAACATAATTTTCCTTAATTGAGCAATCACTAAGCTGTGTATTACTTTTACAACACGAAAGTATTTAGTCAAGAGTTAGATCCTATTAGATATGTTATCACAAGAAATCTTATCTCAATACTTGGTGTCATTATCTGTTATATCAGAAAGTATCAGCCACAGAAAACAAAGAATCAGTATTTATTATTGCTAACTCCATTTACATGACTGGGACTAAAATTTTGGAAGGGGGGGGGCGGAAGTTAATTTGATAGCTTTTGTTCACCTTTCAGTATTTTTGCCCTCTCCTAAGACCACCAGGCCCAGAATATGACCGAATGACAGCTGAGATTCTCCCATATGCAACACATTTCGATATGGCACTGTATCTAACGTCTGTTAAAAGGATCAGGAATTAGGCAGACAACATTCTAGGACAAAATACTGAATTTAAACTGAAAGAAAATCCTCAGACCAGAACCACATTCCTAGTTGCTAGATCATATCCTTATCAAGACGAGAACATCATTGGTTTTCAGGTGACAGTTTCTTAGGAAAACCAGAAACTGCTCCAAGTCTAGAATTTGCTAAACAAATGCACTGATGGCAACGAATAGAATTAAACCTTAGTCCAGTCTCTGCCGTAACTATCAGTAGTAAATAAAAGCCTCAAAACCTCAACTCAAGTCTTCCAAAGACGTCACTGCTTTTAACTTAGCAGAGAAGAGACAAGGTCTGGACCTTGAGAGGAAGACTCCAGACTGCTTTTCAACAAGAGAAGCATCATGAAATAAAGATCCCCTCAGGTCTGCTGGTGTTACCAGACCACTCAGTGCTGCATATTCTGTCACCTTTGCCTGCATCTACTTTGTACTTCTTGAACAGGATCCACAGAAAAGAAGGAATCGCACCATCCACTCCTCTTTACCTCACTACCCTAACTCCCACTGCCCAGCACACTCACCTTTCCCTTCTTCATATGGGATATCCTATCTGCCCTTTACTCCCCTGCTTCCACTTTACAGCTATTTACTTTTACCCTTAAAGCATTTCATTCCCAAGTTTACTTTTGCCCACAGAACATTTTGGAAAAATCTGCATCAAGATTTGAGATGCATGGGATAGGTCTGCACTGCTGGATCAGAGAATTAAAAAGCTTTCTCTTATCTATACATTTAAACATTATTTAGAAAACAATTATGAGGATGAACATTCACAATGCAAACTCAACCTACAATACTGCCCATCAAGCCTACTTCTTTTGACATACCTCTTTGTGGAGAAAAACCACTATTGGTAAAGGGACAGACAAAGTTATGATGCCTGCTCAGTTGTTCTGTCTTCAACTGAGAACGTTTTACAGTTTTGAAGTTTCCAAAGCTGTCCACTGAAAGTAAGTTCGCAATCAAAGCGATCCAGTGTTTAACAACCAGTCCTCTTCCTATCTCCTGGCTTGCATTCAAAAGATAAGAGTAGAAAAGACTCCATCTCATTACACTTTTCATCTATTTCATTTGCACCTAGAAATGTGTAGCAAAACAACACATACAACTCCATGCTAAGAGAAAAGTTCACTGTTTGAGATCCCAGGTAAGTTCTGCTGTGGTGGTGTTTTCTGTCTTCATTTGTCATCACTAATTGAGACAGATGAACAATGAGCAAGCATGAATTATAAGTTTCTGGAATATGGGAAGTACAGAAAAGAGAAATTTTTACTAACTTCCAGTGATGCACCCTTTGTAAATAATCTTGCTTTACCTCAATTGCCCCATTACTTACAGAATTTATGATAGAAAAGAACTCAAAACAACGCATCACACATTTTTTGATGCCTATTTCCAGTAATACTTAGAGATAATCATAACATTACCATGTGTGTCTCAGGATAATGAATTTTGGCTTGGACTAGGACACAACTTCAGTTAGAGACACACAAAATGATGAAAATAAATCTTGTGAGCAGCTGACAGAAATTGCTGCCAACCTACCTCACGTGTACTCTGAAACAGATCTGTGATAAAGTAACAGCTACTACAGTAAACAAAAGGAGATATATCTACTACCTACTATAAAAAGAGGCATTCAAGCCTAAAAGTGTAAAGTAAAAATGTACCTCTTAAAACTTCACTCCCAAGGAAAATTTGGCATGAGGAACAAAAAGGCATTCCTATATAGGGCTGGGTTTTAACAACAGACCTTGAAACACACATGACATCGTTTACACAAATTTAATGGTAACACATGAGTAAAACCTGGGCTCAAAGGATGACAGACACATGGCAGGAGAATGTTTATAACACAGGGAGGCAGTCAGCTATAGAATGACTTCCCATGCCAAGCAGCAGTGCTTAAAAATTCAACTCTTTTTTACTTTGTCTTGTAGAGCCAACTCTGATTTATATTGGTCTTCTAGAAAAAAGTGCAGGAAATGAACTAGGGCAAATACCAAAATTTCTTTGCAGCGGGATGTCCTGAAAATTAGTCTAAGAACTTAAACTAAAACTCTTAATTGAAATTAAACTTTTTTGGTTAATTCTGTTTTGTGGCTAAATAAAAACACTGACAACCAAAGATAAACACAAGCAGCCTCCAGCAGAGATGCTACTGACTTCTTACTGTGAAAAATCTAGACTCTCTAGCTTTATTAATTCTTGCAAGCATATGTATGTGTAAACATATACACAGACAGAACTCTGTGAAAAAGCTGGAGGACAACACCACATTAAATCTGTCATCACAAACCACGCTAGTTCATTCCTAACCCATTCATGACTAATAGAAGAAAAACAAACAAACCAAATCCTAGCTTGATTATACAACCAGCATCTCAGCCAGAGCTCTTTAATAAGGCGGCTTTGAAAGTCAGGCACAGAAACTACATTTTCAAAGGAGAATCCTACATACGGATATTAGTTTCGAAAAGATTAATTCACCTTAGAGATTGCTAGTTTTCCACGAAGCATGAAACAAGCATCTTGGAAATTAACATGATTTCAGCTCCGTTTACATTATTACATTTGAATCTTTCTCAAGAAGAAAAGCTCCATTTTAGAAGCATTTCTTAGCTTTGTTTCACTTAGTGGCGACAGAATAAGTATGTATTCAAGTTAAAGCAACCAAATGTTCTGGCTTCCCTATGTCACAGACTGGAACATATAAACTGGAAGTTCAGTCTGAGAATCACAAGTCTGTGAAATCCATGGGGAAAAGTAAGCAGATGAGAAGTGGTCCCTGTGCTGCTCAAAACTGAAAAAAATCTGGACCATAGCTGAGGAATATGGCTTAGTTCCATTTCACATTATGGCGAGTCTTCGGGGAATAAAAGCTTGAAGGGTTATTCTGGCTGAATTAAGAAGAGGACTCAAACAGATGATACTGGAAGTAACTTGAGAGGAGGACGCCTTATGAAGTAATTTACTGTAGCCCAATTCAAAATTTAAATTCAGTCTAAAGTTAAGGCCTTCATGACCCTCCCTACTGTACTGTATGAGTCCTGGTGTCCCCAATACCCGTATGCTGTGTTAGTATTGAGGCTGTATGTGAAACGTAAGAATTTTGAGTACTATTTTTAACTTAATGGATAAGTTCTCTCAGACCTTTCAAGTAGCATCTTGTAGGGGATTCATTGTACCAGACTGGAGTTTAAATTTCATTGTTTTGTAGTTACTGTTAAGCTTTGTAATAATTTTGCTACTCTTCTCGTGAAACAGATGTTAGCTGGGTTTCACTGTCCCCTTTAGGCCTTCTTAACCTCCATAATGTCTAAGCGTTGCAATACAAAGAACATTTTCAAACTTTGTCATGTATGAATTTGCACTACAGAAAAGAAGGCTCTTAAATAATTACTAGTCACCAAGGACTCTTCTGTCATACTGAAAATTTTAAGAGAAAAAAATCCTCAGAGAACCTGTGACAGTAAAACAAACAAACAAAAATGTATTGGATATGATATTATTTTAAAGACTGACAAGTCCTGTAATTGATAGGGCAGAATCTTCACTGATAAACCCACACACAACTTTGCCCACTCTTCTCCTTTGTGGACATGCTGGTGAAGAATGGCTGCATCAGCACACAGAACTAAAAGTCACGGTATCAAATTCTGCACATGGATTTATGACATATAGCTGTGTAATATCTGCTACAAATTACTAATTCTTCTGGGTGTTCTTCCCCATAAAGAGGGGACTATAATATCTTACTTGCAAAGAGTGATATGATTCACCACAACCAGACTCAAATTACAGAGTCAATGGCACCATAGAGGAACACAGCCCTACTCTTCCTTCAATGAGTAGAAAAAGTTACACTGGGATCACTTCACTAAAGGTGCTTATCACATGTAACTGCTGCCCTCGCAATGTGGGCGGGATGCACGCAGGTATCAACACATCTGTAAAAGTTCAGTGGGTTGGATCCTTCTTCCATGGTAACATTTTTGAACGTGATTTTTATTGAATGCAATCTGCTCTGTTTGGAAGGTAAAAGCTAACTGATGCTAGAAAATAAATTCAAGATGGAAATCTTTACTGTCACCTCTGCCAGCATGATGAGGAAAGATGGAGTTTCTTCTGGGCAGAACTTTCTGGAGAGCACTGCGGTTATTACTCAGTGCTGCTCTGCTCTTTTCCTCTTCAGGAAGTTCCTGAAGGAACCATTCCACCAACATAAGAGATTCCAAACACTGAAATTCAGTCTCCTTCACCAAATCACCGTTTCAATCTGCATAAAAGCTATCTGCATCCTTGTTAAATTGAAAGGAATTTATTTTACCTGAAGGTGTGCAGAGCAAAAGGGAGGAAGTGCGATTCAACACGTCTTCTCCCCCACCATCTTTGACAAAAGTTCTGCACATTTAGAGGGTATTGGGACATAAAAAAATTTCTAATTTTGTATTCTCAAGTAGAAAAGTACTTTTATTATATTACTATAATTGAACTATAATTAGAATTATCACATTTGTAGCTGTTTATCATTAACCAGGACACCATTTTTCTCGTGATTTCTTTAAAAGACATTGTAGACAATTTCTAGAGGGATCCTCACTCAGGGCAGGGCCTCTATGTAGTCAGATCCCTCTTGGCTCTTCTCTCTCTTAAATTCATCCTCTTCCTACTGTAAGTGTTCGATGTAACCAGGGAAAGGGAAGACCCTTTTTCACTGGCTGTTCATTGATTTTTATTTTTTTTCTCAGTTTATCAATTAATTGTTCGGGGTGGGGGGGACACAAACCCCACAACTTTCTTAGAAAAGTGTAAGAGAACTGTAGAAATAAATTCTTAACAGTACTTTTATGCTATAACATGGAATTAGTAACTTGGTAAATTGCAACATCACTAGCTATTCAAAACTAGCTTCATCAGAATTCTTTCGCCCCATAAAGGCACTTAAATCAAAGCATGTTTAACACTTTTCCTCTAGCATTTACCTTCCTTAGCTTAAAATTTTATTGCTCCTGCTGAGCGCAGCCCGTAACTTCCTCACTTTCAGGTCTGTACACAGAAACAGTTGTTTACAAATGTCCTCCCACTATTACTATGAACTTTACTGCCTGGCTCATTGCATCCACCCTTGTTCATCCCATGATCACTCTTCGAAAAAGTTTTAACTGACATTTAAAATACACTTAATGGTTTTGTTAACAGACACGTTCCATCTGACAGGACTTAGAATGACTGAATTTACCTCCTGCCTGATGTACTTAAACCTCCTGTTCTGAGCACAGCCTGTGAGCCTACAATGCCTTATTGTTTGGCTCCTTATAGGTGATAATGAAACTGGCATCCAGTTCCCTCTCCTGAATGGCTTCCATGAGACTTTGAAAAAGATGTTTGCTACTCCTGATATTATATAACCGTCTCAGTTTCAGCACGCATAAAGGAACGTTCTTGTCAAATACCTTATCTCCAGGATTATATTAGTAACTAAACGTGAGTCACGCTGGGTATCAGACATGTTTGTGTTTATACATGACAGACAGTTAGGACTTCTTCTAAAAACCAAAGTTAAATCTGTTAGCCAAATGCACTGTCAAAGCACTACCTTATGACTTCGGTGGCCCTTCATTTAATATGCAAGTGGCCACGGTGCACTTCTGTCTATACACGAGCTAACATTACACTGGAAACTGAAGAGAGGATCACAAGCAGATTGCATTACCTGATAGAAATCTTGCCTTGACCAGCTAAGCTTTAAATTAAGATTTTAAAACACTTAATTAGTCAGGCTGGAAAGCACTGAGTGTTCTGACCCTGGTCCAGCAAAATACTGAATCACTTGCTTAACCTTAAGGACATAAGTAGTCCCAGAGATTTCAGTGGAATCAAGTAGGTGGTTTAATGCCGACCTCTATCAGTAGCTGCAGTCAGTACTGCGCAAATTCAGTCACCAAAGGAAGCTCATAAGCACTCACCAAGAGATACAATGACCTTGAGTGCATATCTCCTGTAAGAATAACAAGTAGCTACAGTCACAGTACTCTTCATGTGAGAAGTTTGAAAATAGAAGGTAATATTTTTTAAATGCAACTTAGTCTGAACTGGAATATTATATTAGGGATAAAGAAAGGAGTCTTGTTCCAGTAAGCCAAAATAAAAGAAACAAATATTCTGATAAACAATTCACAATATGGATGCATACTTCACCCAAAATATCAAAGAATCACAAATTCAAGCTGTCCCTGTCAACTTATTAGATAGAAGCTGTGTGTGTGGTCCCAGTGCACTGAACTGCAATGATTGCAATCTTCTGAACAATCACATCGATAATGTTATTGCTCTTTTTAGTTACATTTATAATCTGGAAGCATTAAGAAATGCAAAGCAGCTCCTATGAACATATTCACCCCCACACAAAAATCTTTGCCAAATATTTCTACAGGTAGTGAAATAAATTAAATCGTCAGCAATTTATTTTAACCCATTATGTTTGATACAATATCTTACCAGGAAAAAGGGATATAGCAGAACCATGAACAGTTTGTCCATCATCAGGCCTTCCCAAAAGGACCCTATTCTTACGTAGTGTTTTGCAGTTTCTTCTTTTATTTCAATGGGAAATTATTAAATGAATCCCATGTATAAGCTCGTGCTCTTTGGCACTCAAAACGGTATTTGAAGTCTTTAGAATCAATATTGCATCTCAGAATATCCCAGACAGTCATCTACCTCATATTCAAAATACCTGAAAATAATAGTACATCCCTTCCTGGCTTGAAATGTACCTACATGACTGTAAGCCTTGTGTCATTGTCATTTCTGAAATATTCTGACCTGGGAAAGGGACATTACCCGCATGTGAGATTCTGAGAAAGCCAGTGATTAGACAATCTGGCACTCGCATCCAATAGCTGAACTAAAAGCATGTTGAATGACAGGATTAAGCTTGCAGATACACAGTCATGGTGATGACTGGCAGCATTTTGTTAACCAGCTGAATGAGAAAGTATTCACATGGGATGAGGAAGATTCAGGATCAAGTCACTCATGTTTGAATTCAGTGTCTCAACTCTGAATCTGCATCTGAATTCAGTCTCAGATTCATATATGGATCAAGGCCTCCTACCTCTTGGGAATCACTCAGGCCAAGTCTCTTTCAGCCTCCTCTGCTAAATTGCTTCTAATCTGTAAAGTAAGATAATTAGACTTTAGTCAGGACAGGGAGCAGAACTTGGATCATTTCTCTCACAGACAAATTTCTACTTAGGCTGAGGAGCCCTTCCCTACCTACACTCAATAAACATCTTAAGTATCAAATAACATGAACACCTTAAATGAGACTAGGAAGGGGGGAGGAAGTGGGGAGGATAGCTGGAGTTCAGCCTGGGGAAGGGGGAAAAATGGTGTTTCTTTGCTAAATTGTTCATGTTATTTTCTTTTTAATACACAAAACATTGATCAGATTTTTCTGTTAATAAATTCGGTACAAATTCCCCAAGTCTGTTTTGCCCATGGTGCCCATGTGAGCCAAAAAGCCCAATTCCTCCACAATCATAGGTCCAGTCCCAATCTATTTCCATGAAGTACCATCTCGTGAAACATGATGGTACAAATTAACCACCATTAACACAGAAGTACTAATTCCTGTCCGTATTTGTGAATCGAGAAATATTAAACTCAACATACCCCTATAACAGAGATGTGTAAGACATGTAGGCTCACTGTGCTGTTCTGCTGTGGAGCTTCTACACCACTGGCAACAGGAGGATAAAAGTGCTGTGCTACCAGAAACAACTGCAATTAGATTCTCTAATCCTGACTTTCTCAGCCAACATTCAGCCCATATTGGGCCCTTTATTTTTTCTATAAAACAGGGATCAGTTATGTTTACTAGTTTGGTACTGATAATCATTGCCTAGTTTGTTTTATACTGCAGTCACTTTTTTTTTTTTTTTAAATAAATCAACAACAACTTAACATATTGAAAGAAAAGAAAATAATCCAAGCAAATAGCTTTTTTACATTGACAGGACAGTTTAAAGTCATGGAGGCCAAACAGCGCCTGAGGTTTTGGCTCCAGAAAGTGACTAACTCCTCTTATGCAAATAAACACACAGATGCAAGAACAGAGACGTGTATCTCAATAAAACCTGTAAGCAGAACACAACTTGTGAGCTCCTGTGAAATACAGCATGAAGTTGTGGGAAGAAACATATTATTCCACTGCTTGCAGTAATTTCAGCTGCAGATTTTGGAAGCCCAGCAGTACTGTAATGAACAGACCAGCTGAAATCCGTAACACCAAAACCATACAAGTCTGATCCAACTGAGCAGACAATAGGCAGGCACATAGTTTATCTTAATGTGTATTATAAATTCTTGGCACCCTCATACAAACAGTCTGCAATGTAAATACATCAGTATGAGCAGTACTCCAAGCCTTGCTTGAGATTCTCTTCATGATCAGTCCTGTGCTGAGACACATACAGTTATTTATGTAGGTCTGAGACAAGGAGGAAAACAGAACTTTATCCCCTTGAGAATATTTTCAAGCAGTCTTTCAGAAGTTCAATACAAACACTTTATCAGCTCCCTTTCAACATCCACACTTATTATGGGCATCTGCAGCTACAGATCCGCTTTTGTATTTCTTTAATGAATTCTAAGGAACAACTGCATCAAACTTTGTTGGTAGCTACATGTTCAGTATTGGAACTTGAGCTGCCATTTTAATGCAAAAAGAAAATTTTCTTTTACGTAGAATTTTTGTTTCATCCAGGAGGTGATTTTAGCAATGTACCTTCTTAAAAATGCACAGCTCTGAATGGCTCCGACAACTTCAATAACGCCAGAAATTCTGTAACATTTAAATTTTAATTATGGACCTTCTTTCTATCTTCATTTGCCAGAGAAAACTTTTGATAGATGTGCAGAACTCCCACTGACTAAAGCCACATCTGCAAAAGAACCCTCAATGAATTAAAGGTATACCTCCAAGTATTTTTGACAGCATTTCAAAATTCTACGTAATTGAAACTATGAAGAAAATTTTATCTATCTAAAATACAGCTTCTATAAATGTCAGTATGTTTCAAAAAGTAGCATTAACATCCTCAGCATAGCCTATGCCCTTATGGGAATAATTTGTTGGCATTTCCAGGTCACTGAAAATAGGATTTTTACTGGCTACGTAGCAAACACTGTGCTGAAGGCTCTGTTTCAGAAGTCAACGTCTCAAGTTTTCTAATGACATCCATTCAACCACTGATGAAGCTGCCATCCTATCTAGACTCCTCTTACCTTCCATTCTCTTCAAATTCACTTAAAGCAATTTATCAAGTTATAAAACCAGTACAGTTTTATTCCTTACCTTTTTTAGTCTTTGACTTTACATGACTAATCCAGCTAGCCCTGATCCCATAGGCAAGCGGATCAGATGACCTGCTGTGACTCTGCCCATACTAAATTATTCTATGATTCAATAATTTTGTCTTCCCTGGATGAAACCTTGGATCAGAGACAAGATTCCCTAAAATACTCTGCGCATAATACATTTCTGCACAGTTTATCATAAAATGCAGTAGACATTCAGTTTTGAAAACTACGCACTCAATACCTGTTGCTGTAAATGCAGATTGCAAGTGTGTTTAGATAGTGCTGGAGAGTAATTCACTATTGATTTTGCTTCATGTAATACCTTTTATCGTTCATTAAACCTCATTCTGTATCAAGTTTTTACTTTTTTCCACAGCAACTCCTGGAAATGCCGTATTTACATACAATATATATATTACATACAACCTATTAATAAATAGGAACTAGAACGTTTGTAATGGTCTCACATCTCTGCAACTGACTCTATCCTAGCAGTTGTTTGGGGGTAGAACTACTATATAAAACGATTACAAGAAACATTTCCATCTTTTAACTTTCTAACATCAGTTTTACTCCAACATCATAAGAATTAAAAAGGCGTAACTTGTATACAGTTACAGTGAAATAAACTTGACAACTTTTAACCATGTTTGGGTTTTTTGTCATGACTAGTACATTTTTCTTGCCACTTCTTCCAAACTCAATCTCATTAAATATTTTCAGTCAGTACTGGGACCAATACCATTTAACATCTTTGTAATGGTTTTAAATTGAAAGAGGGGAGATTTAGATGAGATATTAGGAAGAAGTTCTTTCCTGTGAGGGTGGTGAGGCACTGGAACAGGTTGCCCAGGGAAGTTGTTGATGCCCCATCCCTGGAAGTGTTTAAGGCCAGGTTGGATGGGGCTTTGAGCAACCTGCTCTAGGGAGAGGTGTCCCTGCCCATGGCAGGGGGGTTGGAACTTGATGATCTTTAAGGTCCCTTCCAACTCTAACCATTTTATGATTCTACAATAGGCAAGTTCCCATCATCATGAACATTTAAAGTGAGGAAGAGAAAACGATGTAACATTGCAGGAATAGTCTCATGTTGGCAGAAGAGTAGACATGGCTCAAAAACAGAACACTGACTTGACTACACAAAGATGCTTCATAAATAAAACACTTCCCTAAGAAACACTGAAGGTTGCCACACCCAGAAAGTCCCAGGACTCCCAGGAAATATATTGCTAACGCCACACAGTGACTAAGCTTTCTAAAAATGGTCTCAGAAGAATGAAGGTCAAAAGGAACAGAAAGAAGACAGAAAAATACTATGTGGTTTGCGTTTCTTCATCAATAGCTATAGAGAACATTGGCAGATATAAAGGACAGTGCATGTATCTCACCATATTGGGACTAGTTATAGCTACATCACTTTCTCACAGCCTTCCAAGATCCTGCCCGACTTGTAATCTTTACACTGTGTGACCTCCAGGGGAAAAATCCTTTCTGCTCACCAAACACACTCACTCTTGTCCCCTCTTCTGTATTTCTCCTGGTTCTTCTGCCAGAAAACCAATACTTTTCCATGACCCAGCAGCCAGATATAGAGAAAGATCAGTTCAAATCTAGCACTGTTTATAAGGACAAATAATTATCTTTATGCACTTGAAAACAATCCCTTGTAGCCTCTTAACCTTCTCCCAATATTCTAAATTGCATTTCTCCTCAGCAAGGCCAACTTAACAAAACATGACCAAGTCACATCAATGATATTATTAAGCCAAGAACACGACAAGAATTTTGAAAAAATTAGAACTGCAGTGACATTTTCAAAATGCTTAAATGTTTATTTTACTCTGGTTACTGACCAAATTTCCCAGAGAAGTCTAAGACTGAAGTGAGATGAGCTGTACTAAATCATCAAAGTTTGCTTGCGTTCTGGTGACATTGAAGTTTGTCTGAAAATTCTCAGCATTTGATAAGCCTTGCACTGAGAATTTTTCAAAGAAGGGACTGAAAGCAATCACAAGAGGGAGAGTAGGCCTGAGGTTAAAGCAGTGTAATGGGTCTAAGGAGAAATAGGATCACTTGTGCAATTTAACAGACATACAAGGATGTCACTTTTATGGATCATCCATCTTTCCAATCTGTAGACTGGGGAAAGTAATAGATGACCACCATCACTTCAGGTTTTGACCTCCTGTAATTATTCTGTATCACAGTTATGTCAAGTACAAAGAGTTTACAGTCTCAGTTAAAACCTCTTGGACCTAGTGAAACGCACAGTCACACGTGCAACACACACAAGAAGAAAAATACTATTAATCGCTCAAGTGAAATTAAATTATTACACTGTGTTAATCATTTAATGACAGAAATTATTAAGGTAAACTTATTTATGTCCTTTTAGAATAATCAAAGTTTGAATCACCTCCTGAAATTAACATTTCCCAGCATTTCACACTTCCAGAATTAGGCAAATACTAACTATTTTGGTTGAAATTTGGATGCTTGCTTCAGGATGATAAAACTACTACCTTCTGAGAGATTCTGATCTCATTCAAATAAGGCCAGTCTAACCTCTGAAAGATATTAATTCTCCCATGCTGAAGAGAGGACTGTAATAATACAACAGATCCTTTGCTGAGGATTCAGTTTGCACTGGCCACACTCAGTTCCCACAGAGCATTCACATTGTCCTTGAATTACTGCACAGGCCAGTGTGCCCTGTCTCAAGTTTTAAATAATTTGCTCTATTTCCCACACTTGCAGTCAGTTACCACTGGAGGGTGAGGACAAACAAACTCAACACAACTATATTTTCCAAATACACTTCTCAAATCCTGTGAGTCCTGAACCCAATGAGACTTCATATCTCTTCTTCCTCCCCAGTTTAAACCTATTCTGAAACAATCTTCTCTAGGATGAGATGGAGTATGCCAAATTTCACAAATGCCAAGATTTCTTTTTCAGCAGGATAGTGTCAGTATGGGGGGTTGAGATAGTGTCAAAGTGCAAATTTATAACAGAGTTGCAGTACAACTTCAGCTACTGAGCAATTACTGTCATTCCTTAGTAACCCACTGTCCTCCTCATGCAGTGCCGTTAACATTCTGGAATATTAATTAGTGGCTTTGAGGTCATGTCCAGCACCTCAACTATGTAAGGATTCCTCAAAATTTGGAAAGAAGAAATATGAACCTTGTAAGATCCTAGGACCAGTTGCAGAAATAGATCTGTTTTGATGCAACCACAGCTGAAAAAGAAAATAAAAAAAAAGAAGGAAAAAATAAAAAAGTATTCAATTATTTGCACTCAAAATGTCTAAATTGTTACCAAAGACTTCAGGAAAACATATATTTATCCCTTAGTGGAAGGGAGTTACAGAGGTGTCCTCTCTTGTAAAGTGACCATAATGTCCTGAAGAGCACACTGTGACAAGACTCAGATGAAATAGCCATAGAAAATCACAAACTCAAATACTCTAAGGATATACTCCTAAGAATATCCATCAGGCAGAACGAGAGCTGAAGCATGGAAAGGGAGGGATAAGAGGTCTCTGTAAATGACCCTTTGCGCCAACACTGGAAGAGCAATTCCTGTGGTTGCTTCAGCCCTCTGGGCCTTATTGGGCTCATGCCCTTTCAAGGGTAGTGTACCTCACATGCATTTTTCTTCCTAAAGGAAAGGTTTAATACGCTCCCAAGAACTTCACAAAGACGACTCAAGAATCAGTTTCTGATGGTGCGTTATCACTCTGTGAGTTTGTGACATCTTCAGAAACCAGAACCAAAAAAAGATGCTGCCTCCCACAACTTGATAAGCTCCAGATCAGATACTGCGTCTCCACTAGTTCTGCTATTCATCCAAAATTCTGAGTTCTAACTTTGGTACCTCTGCTCAAAGGTTGCTTACCATTCAGTCCCAGGCTGAGATCAGGCATCTGACTTCCTCTCTTTATTTTTGATGTGTATAAGAAATCAGTGTCCGATTTTTTAAAGTTTTTATAGTTATTTTTTTTAATGTGACTGAAGGATTATTTGCTAAACAAACCAGAACCATGGAAGTATAGAAAGAGAGTCTTACCTGTGGAAGTACTACATGCCACCATAGTATCATGATTTTAAGGTAACTAATGAATGAGTTGTGATAAACAAGCCATTGAAAATGTTAGGATAAAAAGATTAAGGACAAATTCTGCCTTTGGTCTCTCCGATTCAGTAAAACGTGTACAGACAGGCTTTATTTTTAGGATGGACTTAAACGACTCTTTTTCAATGAAAGCTTTTGTGTACACCCTTATCAGGCTGAACAACGGTACTCTGCTGAAGGCAGATTCTGGTCCCTATTAAAACTAAAGTTTAAATGAAATGAAGAACATATACTGCTGCTCTAAATGAAGTTTGCAACTCCTCCTCACTCCTCTTATCTTCCATTTTAAAAAAAAAAATCTGTTTAAAATGAAAGGTTTCATTGATTAGCTACCAGCCTGCACCAAGACCTTGGAAGGAACTGCTTTCTTAACCACTCATTTGATTGAAATTCTGGCAGGAGGATGCAGCATCACATTTTTCAAACACACTTCCCCCCACAAAGTATTTGAAATAAAAAAAAAATCCTGAGCGCAGACGAAAATGAAACACAGGTTACAAGGGAACAGGATGACTAAGGAATCCATTGGGCATTTCAGATTACATCTAGGTGCTGAGCTTTCTAGAACAAAGAATCGTAGTGAAGCTGCTTCAAGGAGCAAAACCAAACATTTATCTATTTACAGAAGTAGAACTTACACCAGAAGGCTGAAAAGAGTTGGAGGAAGAGCAGGATTCTCTGCACAATGTTCTGCATCATCAATATTTACTATGGAACAGATCCACAAAGGGGGTTTAGCATCATTGTCACAACACTTACCTTTCCACCACCTCAGAGAACCGATAGCTGTGAACAAGGCAGTTCAGTTCCTGTTCCAAGGTGTTGCAGAATTAAGCAACTGAAAAGGAGTTCCACAAAAGCAGTGCATCATTTCGAAGGCATACAAATTAATGAGGAAATGCTTCCTTAAGCTACAGTCCTTCTCCAGGATAGAGGCACTATTTTTTTTTCCCCTAAAAGGAGAATGGGATTCACAGTTTTTCAAGACTCTTCTTGGAATTCCAAGCTTTTTCTTGGAATTGAAATGTACATTGACGGTTTCTCACAAACCACAGCTAGAAGAGGCAGCAGAGTGGCATTTTTAAAATGTTTGCACTTCGAGTGCCTAAATTTGGCTGTTCTACAGTACACAATGCATAAATTGCAGAGTTTCAGTCACAGTCCTGAATGAATTGGCCTGGTTTTTAGGGAGAAAAACTGTAAACCGAGCACACTCAAAACAGCAGGGCAGTGGTAAAGATGGGTCCAATTATGTCATTTCTACAGCCACTTTTTAAAGCAGAACCATACCATTTGAGAAAAACAGTGTGGCAGGTAACTCATCTGGCTGTTTGGAAGGGAAGGCTGCTGTAAATCAAAGAGTCTTCAGGAAGTGCACGCTTCACAACAGGTTCTTTTTAACGTTCTTCTAATCAATTAATTACTGCCAATTACTTTTCACAGCAGGCCGATTCTGGATCAGGAACAAGAATGTAGCTCTCAGTTACAGTCAGAGACTCTCCTTCGTCAGTACATCAGACCAAAATTTAAAAATACATAACCTTCAGATACCTCATTAAAAGTCTCTTAGCAGTGGCCCTCTCAAATTAAGACCTTAAAGATTATGGCTAGACAGGATGTGAAACTACACTGAGAAATAGTCAAAGATTCTTACTCCTCCTTCTTCATAGTCTGAGCAAGTTATACTGTGTGTGATGAATCATCCCACCAGGAGTCTGGAAATTTGCAGGAAAAAAAAATTATCACTCAACAAGCTAAAGTCTGAACTGTGTTATCTTTAAGATGAGACACAGTGCATAACTAGCTTGAGTGGCTGGAGTAATTATGTCCCACCACTCAACTACAAGTTTCCCGTAGCACTTCCTGCTATCACAGTCAATGGAATTTGGCAAAGATCAAAATCAGGTCACCTTCAGCTATGCCAAGCCCAGCCAGCTTGAGCAAGGGGTGATAAATTAACGAAGGAAACTCAAAGAAGTCACGTAAGTCTCTCCCTAATCAGAAAAACAAACTTAATTTTCACCATCCTCATTTCTTCACAGACTGAGAGTGCAATGATTCAGTAAATTACACATAAGGTAGAATGAAACTTCATGTGTCAGCACTGCAGGGAGATAGGAGATTGTGGGGACACCTGGACAGATACCTTTGACAGGAATTTCCCTTCTGTAGTTCATCTTTATTCTTGCTAATATCAGTATATACAACCAGTGGCTTCATGGGGAGCTGTAATAGAGAGATGCCTGAAAATATAGCTATGTCACAGTATGGCAATACCATCTTGAAGGAAGAGAATGCTCTTCATTCTCTGAGTTTTTTAATCTTCGATGCCTCCCCCAAACTCACAACTGCATTTTGATTTAAGATACTTCTGAGCTATGCCAAGTGTTACTAAGTCAAAGCTGGTGAGCTGGCAAGAGATGTACAAGAAGATCCAGCTGTAATCCTACAAAAAACACTCTGGTTGTATCTTTCAACTGTAGAGGTTAATCCTTACGTCTCTGTTCATCTCTCCACCTCCCACAAGTTACCGTGCCCTCCTTGTAACCTGAAGGCAGAATAAATAACCTTTAGACTAAACAGATTTTCGCCAGACTACCTGGAAATACGAGTAAGTCTTGCTGGAAATTCATTTCAGCATTTCATTATCCAGTCACCCAAAATTTAAGGCTCTGTAACTAGACATTACTTATGGATGTATTGTCACTATCTGGAAATTTGCATATTGCACAATGAAAGGGATACAATCCAATCACGGAGTATGCATGATCCTACACTGCTGTTAAAGGCATCTTATTTGAATTAGACAAGAAAAATTGTACTGTCATTCTTTGGCATGGAAATCAGTCAGCCTGGAATCCCTGTCTCCTCCCATCTCTTTAAGCAGCTATTCCTACAGCCCCTCCTATGGTCACTCAATTCATAGGGCAGGAAAGACAAATTGAGAATAAATAGCTATTTTCCACAGGGAATCACTAAAATGCTAAGGAGTTGGTAGTTTACAATGAGGACAAAAAAGAGAAAATGTGACAATTTTATACCAGATACAATTCTACACAAGATTAATAAACATACTGAGGTATTAATGACTTCCACACATAATACATGCATCCCACAACATTGCCATTTGCAACATCACATAAGGCTCATAACGAAATTATAGAGGTAATTTCAGTGAAAGATGCAAGAGAAATACAAAACAATATTGAGCGTTATTCCTTTTAAAAACATCATCCTTTTCATGGATTCCCTAAAATACAAACTGGCAGCACTACTGGTTCCTGATAGCCACCTAAGAGGAAGGAATGACCTTAGTGATGAAATACTGCAAAATCAATGGCCTTTCCAGATATCTTTACTGTTTCCTACATAGCTCATGAAATAAACAAAACCAAAAAAAAATTAAAAGATCAGAGAATAAAAGGAGTGGTAAATGTAAATAATTATTCATACCCAGATTCCCTTAGTTACTTACACAAAACAGAAATCAATGGCAACATCTCAGACACCAGACTGGTTTGGAAAAGGTGTCTGGACATTAAACTTGATCTTTCATTTTTTGGATTGTAGTAATATCCAAATAGATGCAATCTACAAATGTTGCAAATTTCAGCATCAGAAAGTATTAGTAGCTAAAGCTTTTGTCAGTGACCTAATGATGTTCTCATCCTCTTTTCCTGATAATTAAGTAGAAGTTATAGCTGAACACAATGTAGATTGTTTCAGACAACAAATTGCCTTTGAACTGACAAAAACCACAAAACACTTTGTGCTCATTTCAACAGGGCAATTGACACTCCTTTTGCCAAGCCAGGTCAACACTTCCTTGAAATATTCAAACAATAAGAAACGTTTTGCACTTTGGTGTGTGAATTTAAAAGGGTCTAAGGTTTCATCGCATCCCTGCTACACACCATTTTACGCCTGTTTTCAGGCAACTGGGTCCCTCCATCACACAAAACACAACACAATAAGAACCAACAGTGACTGAAATAAACTGTGGGGCTGGGGTAAATTTGTGCTGGCGAATTTGTTTGTTACACGAGCTGAGGCCTAACAAGGCAGTATACTAGAAATGAGTCACTACAGAAGCGAGCAGTTCAGCTTCTATGTGTGATTCATTCCAAAAGAAGCTGAATGCCTGTATACGCCAAGACCTCCTTTAAGAAAATAATGTATTTTCTGATTTATGTTGTTTCTCTATGTAAGTATTGAGCAACAGTTTAACCTCAAGCAGACAGTTTTCCAGACTTCCATTTATTAATAAAGCATTAATAGGCAAAAATACGCTACTCAGAAAGCTGTCCACCACAGCACTTAACTTGAAACAGGAATGTAAGATTATCAAATACTCACATGATTTGAGCAATACTGCTTCTTTTAAATTGTATGTGAGTTACGGCTGTTGGAAGCATCTGTTTACTCAAATACAGTGTTTGGTAACCTTAGCAATAGGTTTTTTTATTTAAAGCCCTACAGGTCAGCCCTTCAAGTTTGTCAAATTGAGGGCAGCTTCTTCAACAGTAGTAGGGTCCCACAAAGAAAAACTGATCTATATTGTTGAGTCTTGAATGGTTCTATGTATGTTCAATGATAAAGAACTTCAGTTTCTAACACACAGTTTATCTGGGAGATTTCAGCAGCACTTAACAAAAATACAAAACAAAACAAAAACAAAACCCCCTTGGAAACAAAATTAATTAGTATGGTTGCCTAACTGATTGATCTAGGAAACTCTTGCCAAACATTCACGTCTTACTGTCTGTTCCAAATTTTGAGTGCTTAATCTTTTTTAAATTACTCTATAAAGTGACAAAGCACAGCATTATGCTGGATACCTCATCAACAGAAGAAGTGTGTTTTGGGAACCACTAAATTTAAAACTGTTGCACGGCACTTTGCCCTTGACCTGCATCATTCCAAAAGCCAAACATGCACACATGACCGAGAGGCCTGGCAGAAAAGAAATACTGAATAACATCTTGAGGAAGGCTGTCACAACACATGATTGATAGAAGCAAGACACGTGAATCTTCCTTCCCTCATGAGACAGCTCCTAAAGCGCTTGCACACTGGTAATTCCTGAAGTTTTGGTATCTTACATCCACACGCTGTGAGAAACAAAAATAACAGTTTATTGGTCTCCTTTCCTGATCAGTGAACTGCCCTCCCCTTCCCTGCAGTTACTATCTGACTTCTGCCTTCTTTTAGGGCTTTGAAGTTTTCCTCTCTTTATAGTAGCAGATTCAGAACTTCCTATGGTTTGAAAAATAGTAGTGCAACTGAGGAATTTCTATTTTATTTAAAACAAACTCTGTCATGGCAGACAGATGGTTGAGTCACCCTGGACGTGTTTAAGAGTCATTTAGATGTGGTGTTGGGGAGTATGGTGTAGTGGAGAACTTTGTAGCGTAGGGTAGATGGTTGGACTCGATGATCCCAAGGGTCTCTTCCAACCTAGATGATTCTATGATCAGTTAGTGACAGCTTGCAGAAAGGCTGCCATCCACGGGGAGGCCCTGGGGCAGCGTATCTAATGGCAGCAGGGCTGTTATTCTGCTGCCAGCTCCAGGGTCCAGCAAGCAGAGGGGCAGCACCAGCATGTGTGGGGAGGGCAAAGAGCAGGAACGAGAGCCCTGGTGGATGGGGTTGAGTGTGAGGTGTTCTGGACCCTCCTGCCCAAACTACACATCTCTCCCCCTAGCTTAAGTGACAGCCTCAGAAGTCCTGAATGGAGGAACGGAATGGAAATAGTACTGGTTGGCTGCCTGCCCTAGCATACAGACAGCAAAACAAGCTGCAGTAGATGTTTCCACCATGATAGGAAAAGCCAAGTCCCTAACGCTGCCATGCTCCTTGCAGACCTGTACTGTCTGCACAAGCCCTAGAAGAGCACTTCTCAGCACTCCTTGCAGGTTCCAGCCAGTGGAGGATGCTATACAGGGGACCAGCTATGGAAGTAAGACCTGTGCAGACATGAGGCTTCTATCTCCAGCTTCTCCTACTGCAGTAGTTCCTTTGGCCCACCATGCTCTGGCAGCCACGAAAGACAGGAGGCGTTTCCTTCACACCCCTTCCCTACAAGGCCACTGAAGTGGAACCATGTTGCCCAAAAAAACATCTGTTTTTTTTTCAGAAAACTGAAAGCCAACTCATTAATCAAAGTTTCTTTTATAAGACCCCTTTACTGTGACTTACAACTGCATTTCTGGTAAGAACCTACACATATTTGGCCAAAATAAAAATCCCTATTTCACATTTTAGGAGTGGGAATCCATAGCTCAGCAGACACACTGCCAGGTACAGTACTCTCCTCTCAGTACTCTGGACATTTTCACTCCTTGTGGGACATGCTATTACAAAGGTGGATAGTTGCTGAATGCCATCTGAATGCAAACTGGCATCAAGGTCGACATTAAAATTTTGGGCAGAAATCTAAGGCAAGAATTTGGAAGTGAGATTAAACTGAGCTGGGTGGTTCAGAGGGCGGTAATACAAGGCCACAACAAATCAGATAGTAGTCAACAGACAAGGGCTGGGGCTAGGAGAGAGATTTGGGTTTCACGAGAGGTCTATGACAAGACAACAATGAGAATGAGTGAAAGGAACAAACTGGAGAGCAGAGACTGGGACTGGACAAGGAGTCAGAGTAGGGGAGAGAGAGGACTGTAAGAAAGACAGGCAGAAGTTGATTAACAGTAGAGTTAAAGCTAGCAAAAACTGGGCAGAAAAGCAAGCATCTTCCCAAGGACGCTCCTGTACAGGATACAAATGGGAACCCTGGTCTTTGAATACCACTGTTTCTCTGACTTCTGAACATGCCTACCACCGAAAAGCCTATAAACAGTAGAGGTATCAAGATGATGGCATGTGACATTTCTGTATTTCCACTCTGCTTTCCGAAGAACCTATTTTCACCCACCCCTGTCAGATGAAGACTATGTCCACCTTTAGGAAAAACAAATGCATGTGGCACACACGGTACCTAAAATGAGAGGAAACTTCCAATCTTAATGCTTCCACATTTCAATTTTCTTTCTCTAATAATAGCTCTCTCTCCTCTTACAGAGATGTTGTGAGAAACAATGAGGCATTCCAGGACTACAGTTGTGGACATCTGAAGAAATCCACCCTGAAAACAACCGTTTAGTATACAGAACAGGATTTCATTAGTATACACTAAAATAACCTGGGGTCATCTATTCAGCTGCAAAGTAAGAGCAAAACCAAAAATAATCATGTTAATGATGGCCACTTCAGTTTTACTGTGAATGAGACAGAAAGCTTCTGGAAAAAACAGCCTGTTTTCATATAATTAAGAATAATGTCCGTATGTCCACGCATAAGGAGAGTGAAGTTTAATTTTGGCATTCCCTAAATTTTGCCAGCGTCATACTGCTCCTTTAACATCAGATATCCTGCAACTGGGTATGTGTCTAGACTTAGATGAGTGACCGTGGGAGTCCATAATGACCAACACAGAGCTGAAATGTTAATCTTTCAAGGCCTTATGAATAGCAACTTATAATACCTTTACCTTTTCCAGGAATAAAAAAAAAAAGAAAAAAACACAAACAAACTCAAAATCAAAAAGCCCAAATACTGGAAAGCATTGAGAAAATACACAATGCTGATTAGGTTATGCTTCTAAGCAGATAGTAACAGACTGTTTATAATGCTTGTTGGAACCAAGTGACCACTATTTGCTAGAACAGAAGTAACCTTCAACCACAGGCGCTTGTGCTGGACATTCGAACAATCTGCGGTTTTAGCACATCATAACGATCTGCAGAGACTTAGGAAAAAGTAATCTTGAAGACAAGGATTTATTTCCCTAAGAAAAATATTAACTTTTACTGAATAATAAAAATATCTATAAGCCAGAAGTTATTTTTAGCCGAAAACAATTCATTCTAAGGAAGTGCAACCAGATGTGCGTCAAGAATGATAAATGGAATGGGTTTTCATGTGCACCATAAATGTGAAGCAAGGACTGTGGTCTGATGCGATAACAAGGGAAGAACAAATGACCATGTTTAGAGGTACCAGTAAATCCAGTACAGTTTCCTCTACATTAAACTTCAAAATATTCTAAGGTCATCAACCTTGAAAAGTCAAAGTGAGTATTTCAGCATTTT
Organism: Thinocorus orbignyianus; assembly: GCA_013400375.1. Classification (NCBI taxonomy): domain Eukaryota; kingdom Metazoa; phylum Chordata; class Aves; order Ciconiiformes; family Thinocoridae; genus Thinocorus; species Thinocorus orbignyianus. The sequence continues at coordinate 418,374 of VXBW01003498.1, read as the reverse complement.
TAGTAGATGAAAAAACAACATCTATTAAAGAAATTCTTGCACCTGGTATAAACATCACTCCTCCAAAGTAACATTTTTGATTAAGAATGTCCTATGGAAACTATTCAGCCAGAACAGTACACGCAGTGTTCTGGATATATCTGTATGGCATCCTACAGCATTAATGTAATTATAACATCATTTTTAAATTGATTAGCATTTTTTAATTCATAGTGCATTTGTTTAAACACTTCAACACTAAAAAGTCATATTCAAACAGAAAGCTTTTGACTACACTGGAGTTAAATACAGGTTCCATATTTCTTGTTACAAAAGTGTGATATAAACATCTGTTACAGGGATAATCCTACAAGGACTGTTACAACCACACACAGATGAAGGGGTTGAGGCACACTCGGCAAATCACCCGGTGGGGTATGGGTGGAGGTAATTCCACATTCTGAGCTCTCATTTCTAAACAGTTCCTTTTCTTCTAGTCTTGAAATAATTCAGGCTTAGTATCTAAATCCAGAGCAGTAATAGTTGCTCTGGTTAGCTGGTGTGAAGATGCACCACATCTTCAAGAATAGTGAAAGCTCCAAGAAAGGGAAACAAATATTTTAAAAAGCAAGTAAAAATAACCAACTGAAGCAAGCAAGACATTGGCCTACAGCAACCTAAGATCACCTAAGGATTACTGCAGCTGTTTCTCTTTCCCACACACGTAAGTTTTAGCTAATAAACAAGTAGACTGGAAAAGAGTTTTAAGAGTACAAAAGTTGCAGAAGAGCAGTTAGTAGTAAACTGATGACTACACAGAAGGCAGTTTGCAGATATCACCTAAATTTTCAGCTTCCTGTAAGTCAGAAATTTGGGTATTAGCGCCTTTTCAGAACTTAAACCTGGGTTACCTGCAATAGCTATGCCTATGCACTTTGTTCTGAAATCATAGGACTCACCACCCTTTGGTTCACCCCAAAAGGATTCCTTCGGGCTTCAATGACTAAGAGAATTGCACTATTGCAATTAAAGGTCAGGCAGGGCCTTCGTTAACAAAATGAAGCTGTTTTTTCAAAACATGCTGAAAGGTTCAGAGTGTTAAAGTCATACTTACTTAATGTTCAAGCCAACACACCTACTTACTGATAATAAATAGGAAAAAAAAATTAACAGTAATACTACCTCAGTTATTGTCAGTGGTAGTAGCCGCGATAATTAAACTCTACCCACATAGTGTGCCTCCCTTTTTCCAGATTCCTGTTTTACTTTTGTGCTTTTATCAGAAGAGAGAGTTTAGGGGACTTTTACCCTTGTGTATCTAAGCCTCAAAAAAAGAATAGTGAAAGGAAGAGTGGAAAAATGCTGGAATAGGATTGCAGCAGTTTCAGTGTATTTGCTGTTTGTAAATTTGCTGTCCTGGGTAGTGAGAGGTGTCATCAGAACAAAAATACATTTGTTTGCGGTGATATAAAAGAAAATATTTCACTTCTACAAACAGATTGTCAAACCTGCTTTGGGGAGAAGCTAGTTTAAATGACTTCAGGTTTCTATCCTGTAAGTGAAATACTGACTTCACTATGATTCCAAAGCCTTCAAAAGATAAGGAGTCTTAGATCCAAGCTGGTCTTTAGCAAAAATGAAGGGAACATGTCTAGAAAAGTCAACATTAGCGTTGCCTTTCTTGTATGTAGAAACTAAACATGTCTCCAGTTCATGGCCCACTCAGACTTTTGAACAGTGAGTAGCATTGATTCACTAACAGGTGGCTTAATTATAAAGAGATGCAAAATACCACTGGTGACTTCCTGAAGGAAGACAGCTACAAAAGTTGCATAAACCAAATTAAAGAGAAGAAAGTGTCGGCAAGTCTACACAGATGGCCTATGGCCTACAGCCTACAGTCTCAGCAGAGCAGGAAAGAGACGTTCCACAACCACACTTGTGTTTCCTCAGTTCTGAACAAATTCAAGAACTGGGGAACCTCTGGATATATAACCCCTGTCTGAGCACCACTTTGCTTCACAACAGTGTCTGTACTGAATCATTTGCTTCTTTCTTACTGTTTGCCACATACAGTTTCTGTCTATTGCCCACCAAGAAAAACTAGATAGTCAGACGCAAAATAATGATACAGTCTAGTTTTCCACAGCAGTATCACGCTTCTTTAGGTGGAGCTGCTGTATAAAGAAGGGACTGACAAAGGAGTTGATGCAGCTATGTTTTCTGCAAGTTAGCAAACAAGAGCTGAGCATCCCGCAAGCCCTAACTGGGCAGATTCGTGTTCTTCAACATTCATCCATCTACTGTGTCGTAGCAGGTGCTGGTTAACATAGCAAAGCAATCTGAAAAAAGTTTCTTTCATTTTCCAAGAGTCAACTTAAAACTCATTCTTGCTTATCCCAAGATATCATCACGTTCACTGAATACTATTTTGAGTCTGAGATTCAATCAAATTTAAAAGTACGAGAAATAAAAAGCTATCTTTTTTCTCCCTTCCAAGTTTTACACATTTTCCAAACAAAAACATAAGCAGGCATGATTCTGTTAAAAATAAAGAAGTAAATAAAAATCCTTACCAAAACTCAGCTAGGAGCTTTTAATCATATCAAAAAGATTAAATCTCAGCTACTTTTAATTTGTATGTGACTGCTTTTCTATGACTGATATCAAACAACAAAGCAATGACCTTCTAAGCAATCTTCTCTTTCTGCAAAACACCATTCCAGTTATCTAATTGAAGAAGCTGAGTATTTTGTCACAGAGTGAAGCACCCCAATCTTCTCCCCTTATCAACAAGCTTCTGGTTTGAAAGCCCAAGAACTTTTCTGAAACAGTTGAGGATTTGCTTGGAACTGTAAGTGAAAAACAAATGACACTTGTCCAGTGCTGCCCTGATATAATTGTGGCTGGATTTTTACTTTCACAATCTGCTTGCATTTAGCATTGTTCTTCCCATTTCCAAATTTAGGTTTATGGAACTAATCTATTTCCAATAATATCATTCACTGAAGCCCCACCAAGAATCCTGGAGGCTGGAACTTTCAGTGTTCTTTAAACTAGAGCCATCTTGTATATTATTCACTTCAAAAACCACAGCTTTTCATCATGTGCAAGAAGCTGGAAAAGCAAGTTGAAAAAGCATTCTGCAAATCAAGTTTACTGACAACTCAAAATCTCTGTTAGTCAAAAAGTTTTCCGAGTCTTTTCTAGATATGCTGATAATGTAACAGGAATTTAACATGAGGCTGAGGTATGCAAATTTAAAAGTGTATGTTTAAATTCTACAGCCCGTGGAGACAGCTGCGTATTGCTGCACATTAACCAGATCCACAGGTAGTACCTAGTACTACCTAGTGCTGGTACTGGGTTTAGGACAAAAAGCCACGTCACAAAGCTCACTTAGCACATGGCTTTGACCACTGCGTCTGCCTTCTGCCAACAAATCCATTTTCTCTCAGACTATTTCTGACATTCCACTCCTCTGAGCAATTCTAAACAACCATTGTTTTTCAAACATCAGCATGCCACAAAAATGCTTTCTACTTTCTCCCTAAATACAAAATTTCTCTCAGAAAATAACCCTGGCCTGATATTGACACTGAGCAGCATTTAGCCTTGCAGATCTAGAGAGATACGATGCCATTTTTGAGATAGCAAAAACAGGAGGTTTTTATTATTGGGGGGAAAATCAAATCACTGGATGTCAAAGAAATTATATATTGTCTTTAATAGAAAATTTTTTTGTGAGTTTTTATTTTTAATTAGCTCATTTATCAATCAGTTTTTTGTTTTGCTTCTATGGGTCCTTAGGTTTGGACATCCATTTCCAGAATACCAGTAGTCTAAGCAGCAGATTTTGGGTTTGTCTTTTTTTTTAAAGAGGGAAGGCACCATTGCCTTGTCAAAGATGAAACTGAAGAATTTTCCAACAATCCTTGATTTTACTTTTGTTCTACCTAGTTAGGTACAGCAAAGGCATGCCTATTCTGACTCAAACTTTTGTTGCTCTGAAATGAATTATTGCTTTCGGCAAAGCACTGTTTTATCATTGATACTCCTCATTTTGCAAAAAAAATATACCTTGCAATTTTTTATTTTGGATATTCTGTATAACTCCCAAAATCCTTTCTATCTATACTCAGAGTCCTTTAGACCACTAGAGTGACAGAAAGGGATTTAAATGGAAACGACAGTAAGGCCCTGATTTTCCAATCTGAGAAGAAGAAAACTGAGTTTTCCATTGGAGTCCAGTTCCATTAGAAAATGATGAGAATTACTTCAAATGAAAACAAATTCTGGTTTCACTGGGGCTATTTTTCATCCAGGAGTTGCAGCTCATTAGAAAATAAACCTTGTGAACAGTCATTTAAGTGACAAGCTATTTCCACAATCTGAATTAACAGAGGATGTGGCAGCTACTCCAAAGGTTTTGTCTAGTGAAGTATTCAAGCAGTTTGGAGCTCCTGACTTAACACCCTGTTGTTCTAAACCTAGCTCTAGCCTAACTCAGTCTTGAAAACACTACTGTCACCCGATTTTGGCATATATAAAGATACACAGTAAATGTATTTATCTAGCTGGAGAATAATACAGATATGGAAATGTCAGAGTTGGAAGGGACCTCTAGAGATGATCTAGTCCAATTACCCTGCTAAAGCAGGATTGTCCAGAGCACATTATTCAGGACAGCAACCAGGCGGGTCTTGAAGGTGTCCAGAAAAGACAACTCCACAGCCTGCCTGGGCAGCCTGTTCCAGTGCTCTGTCACCCTCACCATAAAGAAGCTTTTCCTCATTTTGAAGGGAACTTCCAATGTTCCAGCCTGTGCCCACTGCCCCTCATCCTGCCACTGGGAAACACTGAAAAGAGTCTGGCTCCATCCTCCTTCAACCCACCCTTCAGATACTTACAAGCATTAATATGGTCTCCCCTCAGCTTTCTCTTCTCCAGGTGAAAGAGTCCCAGCTCTCTCAGCCTTTCCTCATAAGGGATATGCTCCAATCCCGTAATCACCATTGTTGCCCTAAGCTGGACGCTCTGCAGTAGTTCCCTGTCTTTTGTGAACTGGGGATCCCAGAACTGGATGCAGTATTCCAGTTGTAGCCTCACCAGTGCAGAGCAGAGGGGGAAAATGACCTCTCTCGACCTACTGGACACACTCTTCCCTATCCAGCCCAGAATTCCATTGGGTCTCTTGGTGACAAAGGCACACTGCTGGCTCATGGAGGTGAGACTAATCGAGTGCTAAGACCTCTATTTTTAGGGCTCAATGAAGTATGGACTTCAATTGATTTTAGAGAAGGCTCAAAGATCCTGACATTTCAGAGTTGAGGAGTTATCCTCCCAACTCAAACTAGCAGGGACAGGATGAGTCCTTCCTAATAAAATCCTGTGTTTGTCAAGTAAAGAGACTACTTAAAAGGGGTGAAAGAGTTACAGCTCTGTAAATTAATTAGATGTTTTAAATATTAAAAATGATAAAACAGATAGTCTAATAAAAATATTATGAAAGATAAATCCCTCTGTGGTATTAGTGTATGAAAACAAATATGCATTTAAGAGCAAACTACCATCAAGAGATTTAAAGAATATCAACACAATATAATGGATTAGATCCTGAAGATCCTACTCAGTTTGTCCTGAGGGAAAACTGAACAAATTTAATCAGAAAGTCTTTAAAATCCAAAGATTTGAAGTAAAAACATTGAATACTGGCAGTAGAGTGAAACAGTATTTTGACAAAGTTTTTGTTTCAGAACAAGATGGAGCCCCAGAAAGCAGAAATAGGAAAGATTTTCTATTTTCTTAAAAGCTGCTTTTCATCACAGTTCCTGATTTGCTCTTTTGTAGTAAGGATGTATATTTACCTGCATTTTACAGATGAAAAATCGAGACGCACCAAAAAAAAAAAAACCATAAACAAAAAAACCCCACACCACCACAGACGGTTGGGTAAGAGTTTCAACATTTTCTCACGTTTGACAGCTTTTGCACACAAGCCAGCAATCCAGCAATGCATCTTGCAGCAAATTGCCTCCCGGGCTTCCTTAGGAAGAGCATCTCCAGCAGGCTGAAGCAGCTGATCCTTCCCCTCTGATCAGCACAGCTGAGACTGTATCAGGAGTGCCGAGTCCAGTATAAGAGGGACACTGAGCAAGTCTAACAAAGGATCCCTAAGGAACTGGAGCATCTCTCATACAAGAGGTAGTTGGAAGTGCTGGGACTGTTCAGCCCAGAAATAAGCAGACTTAAGAGGCAAATACCTGATGGTGGGCACAAAGATGACAGAGCCACAACAAAAGGACTTCAAGCAATAGCCACAAACTGAAATCTCCATCCTTAAAGATATTAAGAATGAAATGGACACAACCCTGAGAAACCTGTCCTCACTGACCTTGATCTAAGCAGGAGGAGTTGGACTAGATGATCTCCAAAAGGTCCCTTCCAAATTCAGCTGGGTTTTGATTATTCAGGGAAAACAAAGGCAGCCAGATGACTATATATATGTAAATGTCTTGGCCAGTTTCTTCACGCAAAATTATTATTCTATGTGAAATTAGTACTTAATCTCTAATTTACACCCGAAATCAGGCTAGCTGGCCCAAATTTAAAGGACCAATGTGTTTGGGGGAGAACGTTGTTCCTCTGTGAATGGGAGATGGGTAAAGGCGAAGCCTAGGTAGACAAAGCAATCCGGAGAGATGCATGTATTTCTTCCCTGGAAATATGACTCAATTTAACTACTGACGTAAGCTATGTAAGAGAAGTCATATTGCAAAATTTCAGTTGAGGTACTCTGCATGATGGTATTACCAGTGACAAACTGTTCTAATGAGATCTTACAGCCTGACGTCCCGATACCCTTGGTTCCCAAATGACCAGCCTATTCCTGTTCAAAGCAGCATTATAGCCATGAGCGGTTGCATAAGGACAGAACTAATACTAGAGGAAATCTTCGGGTCGTAACCACAGTCAGCTCCACAGTGAGAGCACCCCTAGATAAAAAAAAAAAAAGCTTGTATCAACACCAAGGCTGCAATTTCATTAGACAAGAGCTGGCTGTAGCAATTCTGTCTTAAGAGCATTTCAGTCTTAAGAGCATTTCTACACCACAGCCTGCAACAACTGTTTTCTGTAGGACATTGATTTAACCTCAAATTTTATATTATTTGAGGGTTAAGAAGATTGTTGGCTCTCAGAAATGAATCTGTTTAATGCTACCTACTAAGTAGGGTTTCACTTTCACAGGACTGCCTGCTTTTGCAGCATGAAGGGTCTGAGAAGACCCTTGACAATTTCAATGCTGCTCTTTGAGTGGCAGCTTTGAAAAACTTGTATCTAACTCAACAGGTGTTCCAACAGACGCAGACAGGAACAAGCTAATGAAGATTAGGCCGAGGCAAACCACATGAGGTTCAACATGGCCAAGGGCCGAGTCCTACACTTGGGTCACAACAACCCCATGCCGCAATACGAGCTTGGGAAGAGTGGCTGGAGAGCTCTCCTAGTGGAAAAGGACCTGGGGGTGTCTGTCAACTGTCAGCTGAACATAGACAGCAGTGTGCCGAGGTGGCCAAGGTGACCAGCAGCATCCTGGCCTGTATCAGAAACAGTGTGGCCAGCAGGAGTAGGGAAGTGATCATCCCCCTGTACTCTGCACTGGTGAGGCCCCACCTCAAGGGCTGTGTCCAGTTCTGAGCCCCTCACTGCAAGAAAGACATTGAAGTGCTGGAGCAGGTCCAGAGAAGGGCAACAAAGCTGGTGAAGGGTCTAGAGAAGACTTATGAAGAGCAGCTGAGGGAGCTGAGCTTGTTCAGCCTAGAGGAAAGGAGGCTGAGGGTAGCAATGTGGGAGAAGAAACCAACCCCCAAGTCACAGGCAACAGGGCAAGAGGAAATGGCTTCAAGTTGCACCAGGGGAAATTTAGATTGGATAGTAGGAAAAATTTTTATACTGAGAGGGTTATTAAGCTTTGGAACAGGCTGCTCAGAAAAGTGCTTGAGTCACCATCCCTGAAGGTATTTAAAACACAGGTATATGTAGCACTTAGCAATATGGTTTAGTAACGGTTTTTGTCAGTGTTAGGTTGATGGCCAGACTAGATGATCTGAAAGGTCCCTTCCAATCTAGGCAATTCTATGATTCTATGATTACGGAAACATATTTCCAAAGCAATGTACTGCAATAATTGTATTAACACGGGTTTAAGAAATTTTAAGTTTGTGAAGACTCACATCCACCCGTGTTAGTTTTTGTGTGTCATGACCTATTTTCAACTCTGTACATCCATGGACCCTTTTTATGAAAAGATTTAGGACAGAATAAATCTTTCTGTTTTTATCAAAACCTAATTATTTACTGAAAATAAAACATTTGGAATGGAATATCAGAGTACTATCTGATAGAAAGACCAGGTGGTTATATGAGGGAAAAATAATTTTTGCCACAGTTTCAGACATCAAACCACTTGCACTCTATTTAAAAGTGTAAATAGCTTACCCATTTTCCCCCTTTCAAAATCATTAACATTAGATGATGGAGACTGAACTCTGTGGAGTTCCCATGCTCTGACAAATTTAGAGCATGAGGAAGCAGGAAATGGTGATGGAGCCTTGGCTCTACTGACTGGACTCAGAAGTGGAAGACTCTGCTGGTACCGCGCTAACAACAACTCAAAAGATCTTCTTCTGTTACTCCACTTTATCTCCTTTCTTCACAGTCATTTTAAAAAGCCTCAACCAAGAACAACTGTTGCCTAGCTGTCTACTTAAACAAATCAATGACTGGTTAAATCTCCACTTCTCACCATAATTTCAGTTGTATTCTGCAGTGCTAGCACTATGGGGAAAACCAGAACATTCCTGTCTTTTATAAGTAACTTATACATGGATAAAGGTACCAAACTTTAGATTTCCTACTTTGGGACTAGATCTTTCATAATCCCCTCATAATTTAAAATCCTAGTTAAGAATGAAAGCAGTAAAGAGAGAAGAACCAATGCTCAAAGGATTCTTGTATAAAAGGCAAGCAAGGATATGCGTGAATAAAGCATAAGGGTCCTTTTAACAACATTCAAGAATTTTGCCTTTTCTAAGCAATATCTATTTCTGTTAAAGACAGCCAAAGACTCCCCTTACTTCAGTAAGAGTTGGATTAAGCTCTTAATCAGCAGCTCAGAGCCACATTAAAAATACCAGTGAGTTGGTTTATTAAAAAAAAAAGTATTTTTATTGTGAAATGTTCCTTTGGACTTATAAAAGGAAAATGCTTTGCATTTTTTTCTTCTAGAAGAATAGGTCCCAGACATTTGGAAAGTATCTGCTCTGAGTCACAGGCACAGGAGTCTGCAAAGTACCCCTTTATGCAATCAAAGACACTCACCCTTCCAGTGTTATATGCACATCAGTAGATCAGATGCACTATTTTGGGTGTTCCACAGGCACTCCAAGATTAGACACGATCTTGGCAAACTTTGCAAATCATGTCTCAACCTGACCTGACACTTCAACCCGCAAAGTTGGAGCTTCTAAATGTTCCCATGTCACTGAGCAGGGATCTCGGCACAGAGACTCAGACACATCAAAGAATCCTTTGACTCCCGAGTTATGAGGAGACTCCCTTCTCCTGAGCAGAGGGGCCAGGGAGAGAGACAACATCTTTGCTGTGTTAGCTTTAGAAGCCATACACTGTTTGCAGAAGGGGTTATCTTGTGTCCACACTCTCTGATCTCAGCTAATGTTTGTTTACAGAGACTGTAAAGCAGGAGGGCTGGAAAGCAGGAATGTTTCACAGTATTACTTGTGGTCTCCTCTATAAAGGGGTCTTTGAGACAGCCTTTTGGGGTGCGGGGCGGAGAAGTCACCTGTAACAGCCACATCAGGAGATGCCTATTTCCAGGAAAAAGTCTAACTCCTCTTGCAGGTCTGAGTGATCATTTGGATGTATATTTTGCTTTCAATGCTTTCATAGAAAGAGGAAAATAAACCATGAAGAGTATTATAGCTCAGTTCAATCATTTTTACAGCTGGTGAGCCCAATACCTGAAATCAAATACTCCAAACCATCTACTGCATTCAACAGCTCCCAATTAACTTTTTTGCTTGCTTCTACTCACCTGATGTGGTGTCTGGAATTTTTTGGCCCATGTTTTCAAAGAAAACTGACCCTCCAAAAGTCTTGAATAAGAAAATAGTGATACTTAATTTAAACACTACTGTCATAAATTACTTCTTGACACCTCTCCCTCCCC
>VXBW01003498.1:390627-408126 GCA_013400375.1 Thinocorus orbignyianus | reverse complement strand
AAAAAAAAAAAAAGAGAACCCTCTGCATTGTGACTTCCAGTTTCTACTTCTCTAAAGTGTTTTAAATTACTCCATCCAAAAGCTAAATTATATTGACCAGTAGCTTGGATGCCGTGATGTTGATTTTTGTTAAATTCTAATGAGCAAAGCAAACTCCCAAAGCATAAGACTGCTCACGCCCTCTTGGAAAGAAACTCTGGATCTCTAAATGGGATATAAACATACATTAAGTTCCTCAGATACTTATTATTTTACTAATGTTAACTCCCCTTCTCAATAGAGGATTAGAAAATTCTGTTTAAAAAAAAAAACAAACAGTATCAATAGCAATTAGTAAAGAATATGAGAGTAGATCTCCACTTTACTATCAGGTAGCAAACAAAATTTTAAAGTGAGGAGAAAGAATTTTTGTGATTTTAGGCTACTTTCAAGTTTCTGAGGTGTCTTCTGAGCACACAGCAAATCCGTGATACACACAGCCCATTCAGTTTATCACCTGGAAAAGATCACAAGGAAGTGCTTCTTCTCTTGATTTATCAGCAATCCTTTTACCTTGAAGTGCAGCCAGGAAGACAGGCCCAGTCATGCACTAGAAAGGTTAAGGCATGATGGACCTCTCATGTACATGGTTGCTTATCTTGCAACTGTATACATCACACTTGACAGCTCTCAAAATCAAGGAAATACTATCATTTTTGCAGGCACACAGGTTTCATTCAGGACTTGAGGCTATCCTATTCATAGAATGTCAATCAATGTCATTTTGTCCTGCAATTCATTGTCTGATCACACTGGTTTAGTGTGCACAGGCTATGCTTTTCATAGCATACTCTATTATTCAATTAGGTATAAACTTAAAAAAAGAGCAGGGGGTCTCAGTACTATTGTAGCCATAGTATTACTAGCTGATAGCTGCTTTTTGCCTATCTGGAATTCTTCTATGTTAACTTCACTGGTTGGTTCATGAAATATTCTATGTGCATTTTTCTTTTCTCCATTCTGTGCATTGTTTAGATCAAATTCCTCTTCATAATAAGAAAAAGTCAGGTTACAGTGTGTTGCATTTAACGGTACTGAAACAAGGGCTCTTTACTTTCAGTTCTCTGTATCTGCAAACCCTGGGAAACCATCCTTGCTTACCAAAGACATTGCTCTGAGATATATAATATTAATAAATAATATTACTTGAACCACCCTGATGCTACTGTACCATTTCCAGAAACACAGGGGAACGGGGTGGGGATTTCAGTGGTAAGGAAAGAATGCTTTAAATTTGATTTAATTGTAAAATAAAGAAGTCAGAAAACATTTCAGTTGATGTGGTTGTCATGTAAGTGAACTGGGAGCTCCTACTATAGTATAAATATTGAAAAACAATAACACAAAAATGCAAACAAAATGTCAAACAGTATTTCTTGTTGCCTCTCATAATCTCATTCTCTACAGTGACTCAGACTTTGTCCTCAACAGATAAGCACACCTGTGAGATTTGATGTTTCAGAGATTATACAGTATTTTTGAAAACATCACTGACATCGACTGGTTGGAGCGATTTCTATCCCTCCTTTTCATCAGGTTTACCAAAGACACTGTTAATTTGTAATTGTTCATCAACCTCATATCACAATCTTGCTAGTGAGAGAGCAAGAGTAGCACTGTTACGGATTTATAACTTCTCCAGCAGACAAGTTCATGGTCAGTGTGCTTCAATTTTAATTATACTATTAACATTTTGTAACATGGTTTTTCAGAAAGGCACCTACTAGAACCTGTCAGAGAGTTTGGGGAGACAGGTGGGAGTGACATTAGATATATATTCAATGAAAAATTTCTTCATTGCTTTAAAGATTCACAGGGAATGGGGGGAAGTCCCATGTTTACCTTAACCATTAACAGGTAAACCTGGTACAACCAAAATTTCATCAATTTAAAAAAAAAAAAAAAAAACAAACAAAAAAAAAAAAAAAAAAAAAAAAAAAAAAAACCAAAAAAAAAAAAAAAAAACCAACACAAAAAAAAAAGAAAAAACCCACACCAAAAAAAAAGGCAAATACCTAAACTTCTGCCCTCCAGAAACAATTTATCATTCTTGAACCATGAATTACACACAGATTTTTGGGTCTGAGGTGGAAAGTTCATAGGATACTCTCAATTCTAGCAAGCTTTGTAATGCCTTTCATCAACAGAATCCACACAAGACTGAATGAAACATTCTTAATAAGTGTTAATCATAAACTAACAAGCCCAGTTAACGAGTGTCCTGTTCATCAGGGCTTCCCTCCATTCAATTAGCAATCTTTAAACTAGGGAGATATTTAGCTCTTGTTCTCTAAAGTACTGAGTGGAATCCTTTATAAAACAAGGATGAAAACCAAGGTGACTTAGATAGTTCCAAAAACTGTAATTCACAAAGGAAATAAAGTTTGTTCTCCTAAGAGGAAAGTCATGTTTTCCAACCATGGGATTTTAAAAAAAATAATAATAAAAAGAAAATAGACCATCACATCCTTTAGAAAAGTAATTCCTGAAAAATCCTCATACAATACCAGAAGGCATTTAATCCTGCCTTGTATATGACCAATTGGGTTACAGATACATTTGATTTTTAGGGAAAAAATAGAATCATATTTAATATGATTCCAGGAAAAACTTGTCTGATACTGTTTCCATCACTGAATATCAGACATCTATATTTAGTTTATAGTTCCTTTTCATTTTTCCAGAATCCTACTCATTAAAGATTTAACATCATTCTAAGTGCAGGAAAACTTACACTGCTAAGTAAGTATCATTTTATGTGCAGTGTAACATTTCAAGAGGTTATGTATTTGTTAACAGTTCTGGCACATTTATTCAACCTAACCTTTCACTTCTCTTCTATGCAACAGTATTCTTGCCTTTTCTGTATGAAGAAGCGAAGTGATTAGATCCATCTCCACAACATGTGAAGTAGTTTTGAGATGGGCATTTCTAAGACTTAAATAATATGAAAATTGAGCCAAGTTTTTGCTGGGTCCACACACAGCTGCTCAGCTAGGTTTGTTCTCCCAATGTTATACTTCCACTCAGGCAAAGCTTTTAAGCACAAGACCTGAAGAGATGCATTAACTCCAAAGAGTTAAGTCTAATGTTTTGCCCTTTTCTATTAAAGCAATTTCTTTTAAAGTAACCATTTATTCTTTCAGCCTCAGTTAGTTTCCATTTTTCATTTGCTAAAATTTCCACAAGAAGGCCTAGACCATGGCTCAGCAGTTTAAAAGTTTTCAGCCCATTTGACCCATAGCCAAGCAAGAACTGAAAAGTACTCCAAATTAACTCCAAGTAATTGGATTTCTACTGAAAACACTGGTGCTTAGCATAGGCAAAACTTCAGATAAATTTTAAGTAGAACTTAAATGTACTAGGAGACACAGCTACACCTCTGCAATTCATCCTGAATTCATCCTGACAAGACAAAGGCGAAATATACAATGTTGACAGTGCATTCAGATGCATTTTAGTCAATTCCAAAAATATTCGGCCCTTACAATCACTTGAAAAAATTCTACAGCAATCCTGTTGGGTTTTTCCAAAACCTTTGCAGTTTGCTAAAAAAAAAAAGAAAACACAAACTTTTAACAGCATTTTCATTATAAATATTTTCTCTGTTTTGGCAAAATACTTCAGTTAAATAATTCCTACTCAAAAACAACTAAATGATAGATTCAGAAATATTTACTAAAGATAAGTTTTAATTTATGCCTTCAATCAATCTTTAGATATCACAGGCAGGAGCTATGTTGAGATTTGGATTCAATTTATTGCCAAGACACGTAAGCAACTGAAATACCTCTGGAGCTAGTTTTGCCCATCCATATCTACAAAGCGAGCTGAAAAGTCTGAATGAGTTATACCACATCAGTAACCTTGCAGAATTATGCTTGCAAGATTATAGACTAGAAATGTAATGAAGGTATTTTCTGCCATGCAGCTGCTTCCTGACAACATTTCTTTAAGTCAGCGATACAAATTGTAGATGATCATTTCCACAGAGGTCACACAAGAAGCAAAGGTTCAAAAAAACCACAGTAGCACTTGCAGAGTCTTCATCTTCACAGATGGGGGGTTACACTTGGTCCCAGAGATGGCTTGTGTTGAAACCTGAAAATCTTCTGTTCTTAAATCCATCATTTTGATCAGAGGTTATTTTACACTAATCAAGATCTACTTTGACTTAGAGATGCAGTATAAAATAGTGCTTTGGCTTTAATAAGTAAGCTCTACAAAAACTAGTAATGAACAGTTATAGCAAAGCATAGCTGTAACTGATGATGCTGTAAAATTGGTAACAATTTTTTTCATTATCTTACATTCTAATAGGCTAAAGATAATGTTAAATAAAGACAGCCACGTAAACCATTAACTGTATTCAGCAACAGCAGAGAAGAGGTCACATTTGTCAAAGAGAAAAGTCGAAATGACAACAAAAAATTCCTGTTTCTAAGAGCATCACAAAGATAGGATGGTTTTAAAGGAGCAGAGAATATTCTAAAGATGTAATCTGAATAATTTAAACACTACATGAAGAAGGTGGACGTTGACAAGTTTACTGATCATCATTTGCAAGAACCATTGACATGAACAGATGCTTTCAAAAGATTATAGAGAGGTTATCAGAAATGCATTAGTGTATTCTGAAGCCACTGTACATGGATTTAAAGACCTGCCTAGATCCACATCATTCACGGTCTCCTTGTTCAGCTCAACATCCATCTCAGTTTGTATAAAAATCCCCATGAGTAAAGTATTTCAAGAAGTTCCCATTGTTTGCAAGCAGGTAGTTGTTAGAATTTCCTAGACCTAGAAATTGTTAGAAGATTCTACAGGTCCAGCTTTCTGTAGAATTCTCTAAAAGCTTTGGATTTATTATTTCCCCCTTCATCAGTGATTCAAGCAAAGCCTTTCTCACAGTGTTTCAGCCAGATGCATTTTTCTGACCGATCAGCTCTTAAAGAGAAGACCTGTAAGTCCTTATTTTTTACATGAGACATTTCTTCAGAAGGTTTAAGTGAATCTGCAGTATTCAGACATTTATCATTTATGTAATGAATTCTAGATTATTAATGCCCATTCTATTTTTCAAATATTTAAAATAGTTTCCATACAGACTTGCCCAAATTCTCTGGAAAAAAAAAACCAACCAAACAAACAAACAACAAAAAAAATGCCACCACCCAACCTCTGCTCTCTTTCCTGTTGGATTCTGTAGTACAGGACATTCCTGGAAAGGAGGAAACTGGAGCAAAGCAAAAAGACATTTAGTTCTTCTTTAGTTCAAGAGACTAAGTTGGAAAGGAAAAATTGAGCGGCTTCTTAACTTTCCCAAAGCAATTTGTTCATGCTATCTTTGTACTTCACAGTAATTCATACTATCTTGGTGAAGCACATTTTTACTCACCTCATTTCACAACTGGTACAGGTAGGTGGGCATAAATTGCTCTCTATCACTATTGCATGCTTAGTGTTAGTTCTCTATCTCAAGGAGTCAGATGTCTAACCAGATTCGATTTAGGATTTTTGTCAAATCCAGATTAGAAGTCATCCACAGCATTACTGAGATAGAAATGTAAAAGGAAAGTCTTAATTATACATATACATAATTCGCAAGGAATCACAAGACCCTTGTGTAAATTAGACTTTCGTCTCCTTTTTACTATCATTATCTTCCCTTTTCAGTTCTTTATTAGTACTATTTTCCTCTTTTTACTGAAATGATCAATAACAGGTTTGCAGAAAGGAGAACTGAGGTCTCGGAGGCCTTTATACAAGTCATGGGGACCTACTACTGCTACAGAGTCAGAGTTCAATGAGCAAACTGTAAGTTATGTTTTAGCACCCAGGGATAAGACCTACAGAAAAACTTCATGTTGCTTTACTTCTTGGGCACAGAATCGTTTTTACCTTTGCAGTACCTGGACCAAATTTTCTGTATTTTGCCCTCAGTAGCTGAGGGTGAAAGGACTACAGACAGCCTAGCTGATGGCAATATGAGTTTCTCAGAGATGTCTATGGTTTTACACTGGAGAGCAGCCAGGAACTGCTTCTCTTGTGTTTGTCTCTAAAGGGCAACATTCACTCTGTAATGTTGAAGCATAGTAAGTCAACTTCCTAAAGAAATATGTTAACATACAGTTTAAAAAAAAAACAAAAAAACCAACACAAACAAACAAACACACACACCCCACACAAAACCCTATGTAGAAAACCCATTTTTCCACAAAACTATGTTTTGCCGGCAGTGAAAAAGCAATCCTCCACCAGCTACCGCTCTGTTAGTACCACAAGCCATTGCTAACATCCTACTGGACTAGGTCCTTTTCAGTGCCCGTGCAAGGCTCAAAAGACCTTCTCTCAGGGAAAGCAGTTTACAGGCTGTTCTCAGCAATGAAGTTGGTCAAAAATGCCAGCTGAAGCATCCGTACTTAGTATTGGAGACTTTAGTGCCTGAAAACCGCTATATCAGCTTAATCATTTCAAGCTGAATTCAGAAGGTCATTTCACCCACTCCTTTTGAAGTCAACATCTCCCCCACGTCAAAAAAATTAATGGAGCATACTTCCAGAATCTTAAAGGTGGCATTCATGGACAAAGATACGTTGAACATTTAGGGGATCCCAAGTCAAAAGCCTTTCTGTATCTTTTGCACTGCACAGTGCTTCTTTAAAACTCGTTAGTTCAAAGTGTAACACATAGATGGTTCAGAAGGGAGTACCCATACTACTATTTAATCTACTTTGATAGCTGCTCAAAATAGTTCAAACTGATCTCAGAGAAAGGGGTTTTGTAGTTTTTGTTCAAAGTACAGAATGTACTGGGTAGATCATCAAGTTCTAGTTTGTCACCCACCCTCCACACAACCCTTAGCCAAAAATAGGGAATAGCTTATAAAGGCAGGAGGTTCCTGAATGACAGCACTACTGAAATATGCATACCCTCTTTGACATCACAAAACCCCCCTACAAAAATACAGCATATTAGGTCAAGTCAAGCAAGGTCATAGCAGCAGCAAAATACTCAGTTACTAGTCTACATTTAGAATGAAAAAACCCACTCCAGGCCAAGTCTCTTATGAAACCTGATTCTGCCAGATTTTGTATGTATACTTTTCTGTGAATAAACTATACCTCTTTTTCTCTTAAATCTTTTTCAGTTTCTAGACACTTCAACTTTTTTCAGCACAGGCAAAGAGTTTACTGTTATGGTAAACTTAAGCCTTCTAACAGCAGTTAAGGAAGCTCACTTGCTCACTAAGCAAAGTTCTCACAGCTTGAAGGACAATTTATAGGGACAAGGACTCATCCAGTACTCCAGAGGGCAGCCACAGAAACGGCAATGAAATCCTCGCTTTATGACTCAGGAGTTAAACCTCTGTGTTCTCCAGAGTTTTGGTAAACTCCATGTGACACCACATAGCACTGCTGAAATCATGAAAACCCTAAATAGAGGAAAGTGGCACTGCTAACTTGGGAACATACAGTCATTCTGAGAATGGGACATTCACAGACACAACCAGATCCCAAACAACTAGGATATCACAGCTGGTTATGGTGGATTTACCCCCCAGCCCAGATTTTCACAATATTTCTGTCACTGGAGTACCACAGTCCTTCCTAGTGTAGAAGTGTTGACGTTGGCAAAATGAGATAAAGAGGTGCAAATGCAGCAAAACAGAAATAAGCTGAACCTGGATGCAGATGCTACATGATAAAAGGTAAGAAAATGTAAGGCAGTGACATCTTTAGAAGTCAAGCATTTCGGTTCCCAAAGAAGCCAACTCCAGTCTTTAGAGGAACCTTCCCTAGAGTGCAAGTGCACTTGATGAGACAGGAATGACTGGCTGCCTTCCACTTCAAGCTGGATCAGAAAGCCGGTACAAAAACATTTATTGCATCAGCTGACTGATTGTCCAGTACACCAAGTTACACAAGAAGTGACAGATACACCTCCTGTGTTTCTGGCCGCAACCATACTGCACCAGCAACACATTCAAGTGTGGCCCAAGTACGTACCTGACAAATGCCAGATAGTTGGTTTTATCTTCCAAAATCAGAAGGAAGATTACGAACTTTTCTCCAGACTATTAGACATCTGCTACCATGAAATTTGGAGAGCCAAACACTCTAGTTTAAATCAAAATTTTCTCTTAAGTCTGCATTTAGGTCATCAGACAGATGAAACATTAAAAGGAAATAGTAATAGGCCTCAGTCTTCTTTTTCTTGTAATTCTTAAGGCAACACAGGAAAATAACGTCAGTGTAAGAGGGTGAATACCTATACCTCCAGTAAAATAAAAGTTTGCACCACATACCATGTCTTTATTTTTACACAACTGTCAAGAACACAATCACTAAATGAGACTCTCCTGCTAGCTGACAGCAAGCTACTCAAATTTATCATTGAATTCAAAGAGAAAAATGGTCATTTTTTCTAAATACAAAATGCAATACAACACAAAAGATAACTTTCTGCTTTCTTCAGATATCTGAACTCTTCTTCTGGATTTATGATTTTCAAACACAAATTTAAAAAAAGTCATGGTTTTATACAACAACAGAACACAGTGCTTTCCTACTAGCCTGACACTTTTGTCCAATTTTCAAGGTGATTTAGACTGTAGGCAGCATACATCCTGGACGTCAATGTGGTTTTAGTAACAGTCCTGGCAAAGTGAGGACTTCTCCCTCACACTGTAAAATGAGAAACATGTCAACTAAAACCTAGCCTGGGACTGCTGCCACAAAAGCAAATGTGACTTTGATTACTCTTTTCCAAAGATCAGACTGTTTTGCAAGAATCATATTTGTATCACCTTTAGTCAAAGCTTTTAACACACAAGAACTAAATTCACAGGAAAGGAGTGAAGAAGGAGAGTTAAGATCAAAGTTCCAGAATTCTTCTAGAGAGTAAAACCTTTACCCTAAAGCCTCTCCAAATAATGCATTTCACTCAATTTGTAAGGACACATGAGAGAACATATGACAACTCATATGGTGAGAGCATGTGTAAGACAAAGATGTTTAGTCCACTCATCCTGCTTTATCTTTCTTTCTAGACTCTCTTGGCCTCCTCACTCTCTCTCTGACAAAGCTCTGCGCCACACCATCTGCATACCAGACTCCTCCAAATGCACTGAACCGCAAACAGGGAAGGACTGCAAGTTCTCCAGCAAGTGAGCTAAGGCACTGTTTCTCTGGTGACGTTTTTTAATGAGTTGCTCCCAGAATTTTTTGGTTTTATTTTTTTTTTCAACAAGACAATGGAATCATAATGTCATTCACACAACGGATTAAAGAATATTTCACTTCTGGGAAGTGAAACTCTTTGGTTGGGCAAGAAAAAAAAAAGGATGAACTGATACTGGAAAGAACTTGATTTTTTATCATGGCCTTAGTTTACTACAGGTCACAGACAGAAGACCAAGTGGTTTTAGCCATCCCTCACCTAGTTAGAAAGGCTAATTTCATACTTAATAAAAATAAATAATCTCCAGCATAGCAACATTCCTGCAAGAATTTTGGCATTTGTCTATACCTTCACAAGTTTTTTTCAGTAAATCTTACTGACGGAAAATTAATCAACAGACTAAAGCTGAACATGTTCCCGGGCAAAGGCAAGAATAGCCATTCAGAGGCAAGAGTCACCTCAGATGTCTTCACGACATAGAGCCAAATAAGATTGGTATAGTGAGCAGAGAGAGGAGTCACCAATAACCAAGCTGTGTGCTGTAAGTCAGCATGTGAGGTACTTCAGAGAAGGGAACTGAACGCAGCATCTGTTAAAGCAAACAGTAGAAGACAGGCACGGTTGGCTGCAGACCAAGTCAGGCATTTTTAGTACCCATACTAACATACAAAGTCTTTCTGAAGTGAAAAAAAAAACCAAAAAAACCCAGACTAGTAAATTCAAAAAGTCTCACAAATGCTTTTCTTATTAACAAAGGTCGTGATCATGAGTCTTGTGCACACTCCTAGAAGTCAGCTTACCCAGAACAAAAAAAGTACCTCTGCAGCCGTTACTTATTATATTACATAGCACTAAGCCATCCTTGAGCAAGGAAGCAGAAGAAAGAAAGGAAAGGCTTTGAGAACATCAGTGTGAAATTGACTCTTGGGATGAATAAAAAGAAACAGAGTTTCCAAAAATAACTTCATTATTTATTCCTAAATGTATATGATGTGGTCACTCACAGGTGAAGCCCAAGTCCAACAGACAGCAACAGAGATGTTTCCTTTCCACAGCTACAATCTTTGGTTATGAGGAGCTCATCAGTAATTATTCACGCATTGGGAATCCCAAATATACATCTATATATAAAATGGATAAGTCATGGCATGATGCATTCAACACAGATGAGTCAACATATTCAACCGCTTAAAGCACGTATGGGGAAAGTTCTTCCTGTTCATTAATGACTAACATTAGTCAGTCCTAATCAGCATAACCAAGGGGAAAAAAATGTTCGTGACAGTACACTGCCTTTGCTTTTTATTTATTTATTAAGCAAAGGTTTCTTGAGTTCATGCTGTCTGCACGACATTATTTTAGCCTTGGGTACAAGATTTCTTGAGGTTTTGGGTTTTGTTTCTTTAAAATCACAGCCATAATAATCTCCACTCAGGAATTCACTAAGTCATATGATCATATCCATCACTTAAAAAGGATATCCTACTAAAGAAATCTGCAAGTAAAAGACCTTGATTTATTAGAATATGGTTTAATAGTAGTAAACTGCTATGACAGTTTTCATCAAGCAGCTCTGCATTAGTAACATTATGAAAACAACAAAGATACCTGGTGAACAAACTAGATTCTGTTCAGCACGCTACTCAAATACAGAAATTATAGGAACTGGATTGCTAGAGAACAAAAGATGAATGCAGTCTGAAGACTCTAATTTTCAGTAGAAAATTACCTCTTCACCATCTTATATCACAGCAGTATGCCTTGTTTATATCAACCTTGATTTACAGAGATATTCTAAAATTTCAAACAGTCAGTCAAAAGTTTTACTACTTAAGGTCATGCTACGTCTTTAGCCGATGTACATTTGTACACTTAAGTTCTTTGAAGTCATGTTCAGTTTACTAACTGAACTATATTTTAGGATGTTTGGTAAGGTTTCCATTTCAGGAGGGTAATTTCCCATCAAAGTTGTATTGCAAAACATCCATGAAACCGCTAAACAATGCAGCTGCGCTACCCAGAGAAGAATTTGATGTTATTTAGTCACTGGTATTACTAACATACAACAGTAAGTTGTAGGTTCTGTGTCAGAAGAGTAATTAAGCCTGACTTTGATTAAATATACAATACCACCCAAACTAATTGAAACACGATTGGGCGCCAGCCAGAGTATCATCTTAGTCAGGAGTGCTTTGCTGCGTCAAACCTTAACACATGACAAACATCCAAGTAAACACAGTAAGGATTTCTTAGTTTTAATACACGAACAGGTGAGCTCTGTCAAGCGGTGCTCCAGGCTCATGGCAGTACTTTTTTCACAGTAAGCAGTAGGACAGCATGAGCACACACTTCAGCCTTCCAAGTACAAAGTCTGTCTGTTCCCTCCAAGCTTCAGAATCAGATCGCTCTCTCCCACTGACCCTGTGATGGAAACAGCAATGTCCAGCAGGCATTGGGAGTACTAGGGCTGTAATTTTTCAAACCATCAAGCAAGATTTTCTGCAGTTCATCTGTCAACACACTTATTCCTCTGACATTTGGGGTGACAAATGTGGTGGCCAAGAATTTACTGCAGCCTATTTTCACTGCTAGTCCATTCACTTGGCTTCAGCTAAAACACTTAAATCCAAAGGACTTCACAATCACTATTTTCTTCTGTTTTAAATGAATAATCTCTTACTTACTTGATTGTTAATTCAAGGTTCTAGAATACCAACACTTGAGACTGAAGTCCTCTGTAGAGGCAGCATAGCAAGCCACAACAGCTTTCCTCACAAATCTCCTTGCATTAACACCTCTAAGCAGTCAGGTTTCCCTCCAGGGTAAGAGCAGAGTTCACAACTGTTTGGTCATCCCCTTCAAGCCTGACATGAAGAACAGCAATTACTTCCAGCTGAGGACAGACTGAGAGCTAAGCAAAGGTCACCAGTTTATTATCTCAGCTTTAGAAGAAAATCTTTCAGATGATCAGACTGCAGTGAGATGGGATTGAACTAGTTCATTTGGAAAAATAACACATACAACTGAAGGAAAAGGAAGTGCAGCTGCTACTTATAAATGACAAGCAGTCATCAAATCATTACTGGTCTCCTTTTATCCTTGCCAGTTTCTCAATCCAGTACAACAGCTGCAATATTGTATATAAATGCATTAATGCTCTGGGGAGATGTCCTGTTTGGGAGAACATGTATTTTTACATAGCTAACTTATATAATCTTTTAAGGTTTTCTTTTTGTTATCTCAGTCCTGATGATTTACAGATTTCACAGGAAGCCTCCTATCAGCCAAGGCATGACTGCACAGCCAAAGAATCTCCATATTTCAGGGAAACGTGTAGGCCAGTTGTTTGTTGGAAAACATACAGATGTAATCTGGGAATGCTCAAAGATTCAGTGACGGGTTATTTTTCTGTGATGATTTTCTGCAGACTCTCCGCTTCCACCGGAACTATGGCCTTATATGTAGAAAACATGGGCTGTAACTTCCTATGACGTGCAACATGCTACCAGACGTGCTTTCCCTTTAACTCATCAGGTTTTCCAGGCTGCTGCCCACTTTCCGATGAAAGGAATGTCACTGTGCGTACTACAGTCATTCATTCCGGTGTTTGAGACCTCACCAAATGTCACACTTACAAAGCTAACACCTCAGTGTGTACTTCAGGACAAATACTGCCATGGATTTGAACCAAGAGAATGCTTTCTCTTTCTTTCAATTTTTTTCAGAAAGAACTGATGTCTTAATGAGATTTTTAAATATACCGCCCCAACGTAAACGTGTCTCTGCAGGCGGATTCTTAACCATGCTACACTTAAGATAACGAAGCAAAGAAGCTCAGGATATATCTATCACGATGATCAAATTATTCCAAAAGGAAAAACTGACAAAACCCCCCAACAATAAAATCAAGAGCTTGAAGTTTGTAATAAAGTCTATAGTACAGCACGTAATTTTTACTTTTTCCATTAGCATAACAAATGTAGTATTTCATCGTATTCTGCTTTGGTAAATATTAAAAATTACATTTAATAGTACATTCCATCACATCGCTGTTTTAATGGAACACAGGAACAACTGAGCCATGCAGAATATTCAGCTATGCAACTCTTGTCTACTTCAAAAGCCAAAGAAAGTAAATCAGTAACTACCATAACACTTCATTACAGTATGACACCTAAGCTATTCAACACGAGTAAACAGTACTGGGAAGTTATAGATTTCAAAACTATACAGGCTCACTGGAGCATTACTATGTTAATTAAAGCCATACTGGAAATGTGAACCTGGGAAAGAGACATTCCCATAGAAAGAAAGCATGACAAATTCCACCCACGAATTAGACAAAAGAACACACACAACAAATACTTCATCACTAGCTGTAGCTGCTCACATCAGAAGCCTCTCAGATCAATACCCAAGTACACCCCTTTCTCTCCTGTTTGCTTCTTCTCCAGGCAGGATTCTTACTAATCCTCCTTCCATCTCCTAACTACTGGTTTTCCTTTCCAGGCTACAGGTTTTATTAAGATCACTGTGCAGGGTACCGGCAGTTCTCAAACCAATAGGTCAAACAAACAATCTTTCACAATTCAGCTCTTTCACTTATGTATTTTGTCAAATCAGCACTCTATAAGACAATTAGGTTTTTTTTCTCCTACTTCTCCTGGTTACTTTATTCCACCTTAGCAAGACAAAAAAAAATGGGCAGGTAAAGCTTTGTAACGTGTTTGTCATTCTAAAAAAGAGTGAACTACTGCAGCCTCTAAAGGGTCTAGAATGAACTGTGAAAACATAAAGCCAAATAATTACTACTGCAAGTCTACCACAGCTTCATTAAGCAGTTTAGAGAAGGCCAGTCCTTCTGATTACAAACAGGTGAAAGGAAGAAAATACAGCTTTAGCTTTTTCCCTGAAAGTGTGAGAGGCACTAATTAATACAACAACCCAACCTGTCTCTCTCTCTTTGATCCTCAGTCATTTGTCAGGTGCAACGAAGGAAAAGTACGTATGCAGTTTTACAGCAAAAGTAACTATTGCTTGTTAAGTAATTATTATCAAGCAACAATAAATTTTTGTTTTTTTTACTTATTGTCACAATTCCTTCTGTCCTCAGTGCCCCTGTTGCTGGCTGCATTTTGGAGGCGAAAGAATCTCCAGGTGAAGGCTAGTTCACCTTATCCCATCATTTCAGAGGCAACAGAGCTGCTGCAGATTTAACCTAATAATACTGCCACCACCATTTCACTGAGTTCTGAACTTCCTACTTATAAGGATATTACTAGTTTATTTGTCCTTAAGATATATTGCAACAGTAGGAGATCAAGGAGCAGCAATACAGGAGACATTTTGTTTACTGAAGCTTGTTCAAGAAACAAAGTTTTAATTAAATAATTCAATAAATTATTAGTAAATAATTTAAATATCATTAAATCATTTAAAATTGTGCTCTCAACATTAAACAAATCTTAGATCTGAATGCCCTAGTAAGGAAAAAAAAATAAATAAACTGACTACAAATAAACTTGAAATCAAGAAATAAGAAATAGCTGTGGATTAGAAGAGACAGTAAATACCTAAAATTAATTCTTGATTGCAGGTTTTTTGCTCATCTGTAAGGCTGTCTGAATAACATCACCTCATCATCTGCATCTGCTGTATATTCAAGATAAAGGTTTGAGTCTCATTCAGTGCTCACATGTGAAGCATTCCAAGAGGACCGCTTCTCTTCCACAGCTGGAGCTCACTAGGGAGTTTCGTAAGATTTGTTCTTCTAATCCAGGATGCATTTGGGATTTGTCCTTACAGGTCCCTGTTGCTTTGCCATGCTCCTTTTTTTACAGCGAGAGATGTAATCCCAAGTTCAGTAGGATAAAACATTCATTAAAAGCATGAGAGGTGCTTTTTCTTCATGTTTTTAAGCAGGAAAGAAACAGGGGGGTGGCCCACAGGGAGGGAAAGATCACACAGCATCTACTCCACAACACGATCTAGAGAAACCATGCAACATAGCGGGAGGTGACCCTTCCAACTCCAAAAAATCTGTGATTCTATGAACATCCAGAAAACACCAGGGAAAGAATATTAATGGAAAGGAATTTTTTAGAAGTAGTATCACTGGTTATTGTGCCTATTCCCCTGTGAGTTCCTGCTGGCTGGATGCTGAAGAGACTGTACAAGATGGCAGGCTGAGGTCAAGACCATGGAATCAAAGACCCGCAGCTCGAATGGAAGAGGCTATTGCACTGATGTAGGTGGGGACTGACTGGCTGAGAACGAGCACTGATGAGAAGAACCTGGTAGGCAGGGAAGGAGTCAAGCAACACATGGGCCAGGAGTAGGCCCTCCAGGCAGAGGTGGCCAACAGCATTCTGGGCTGTATTCACAGAGGTGGAGCCAGAAGAGCTTGGGAAGTGATGCTCCCTTCTATTCAGAGCACTTGTTAGACCACCTCTAGATCCTGCACCCAGTTCAGGCTTCCCAGTGTTTGAAAGACATTAATAAACTGCAGCAGGTTCAGCAGAGAGCTACTGATGTGGCTGGGGCTTGGAGCACTTCCTCAGTGAGGAGAGGCTGAAGGAACTGGATTTGTTCAGCCTGTACAAGCTTTGGGAGCATCAAACAGCAGCCTGCGGGGGAAAGAAGATGGACTAAGAAGTGCTACTAACTACCAATATAAACTTCTAGAGTAAAAGTGAGAACCACAACATCTCTGCAGTGGCAGAAAAGCTGCTCTGCTGTACAGCAGCCATTCTGCTCTCTACTACATGACTGAGGTTGACTATCTAACAGCAAATCATACGAGAGTGTCTTGGAAGTACAGCTCAGCTTGGTCACACTCTGTGTACTTATCTCCTGTGAAATCAAGCTGATAAAAGACTCTTTATAAAAACACTCCAAAACAAAAAGCCATCAGCAATAATATTCATACTGGTCCTACAGAGAGCCACAAACATTCTTTGTCTTCTGAGTAACCAACTCCTAACTCTCCTATATTCCCGTAGATTCACAGCCAAACACACATAGGTCCACCCCCAGGCAACAATATTTTACCTTTTTCTTCTAAAGTAAATTTGCTGTTCCCTCCCCACCCCTGAGTCTGAGTTCAAACCAGGACTAGGACTTCTTGCCCCACACGCCTACCTGAAGAAGGCAGACAGTAACTGTTTTCAGCTCTAGGAGGGTACGTGGCAGAGCATGAACTAGTTGTATCTGCAAGCAGTGACAGGTCAGCCAGCCATTCCAGCTGTGAGACATGCAGCCTGCAGCTACTCTAGCCCAGCTCCAGCACAGTATCCGACACAGGAATCCCAGGAGTTTCCTCAAAAGCCGAGCTCTGTTCAATCACTTGGGCTTTGATTCCTCCACTTCTACACAAGTCCACCTCCCTCCTACCATGAGGGCCACATAACAAATTCCGCTTTTCCATAACCAGGGAACACAAGGGACAAGCAAATCCACCTATGGCTCAGTGAAAGCTTCACTGCAGCTTTTCCACTCACCCTGTGCTGGGAAGGTAGGACCTCAGAAAACGCAGATGTTCTTGGAGACTTCCAGATGTGGCTAACCTTCTTCTTTCCCCCAGAAACAAAGTCCCAGAGACATGGTATCCTAAACACTGCCTGTCCTCACTACGAGGGAAGGCAGTAACTCCTCCCTCTAAGCACAGTTCCACCTGCATCCCCCCTGAGCAATCAGAGCAGCCAGCTGAGGGGCCTCAGGGCTCACCACTTAGCCCTTCCCTGGCCACTCAGTGCACACACACCACCTGTATGACAGCCAGCCAGAAGAAATCAGTCAGACAGGACCTCTTGTGAAATTACAAATGTTTATTAAATTCTGCCATTCCTGTCTTTGATACAGGAAATTAGACTTAAATCAGGCAAAGTTTTCTCCGCGCTGTGATCTGTCCTTACTTATCATTTTATGTGATATAGAGAATACTTGGGCAAAATCTGTGTAAGCCATTCCTGAATGTAAAACAGACAAAGGATAAAAGTAGCCATCAGCAGCTCAAGGCCCGTGACTGGGCTCATGATAGCCATCTGTTCTGTAATCATTGTACTAAAACAAGGAAAAAAGCTATTTTCACCAGTCCAGAGGACTAAAGGGGCCCTTTGTAGAGCAAGGGGAGGGCTCAGAGGATTGTTAGATCCCTCAGAGGGAATTTTGCATGCGTTTTCATCTGCACCTGTCAGAGAGATGCTCAGTTTTTGGAGCTCAAAATTTTTGGAGCACCTCTCCTATGAGGACAGGCTGAGAGAGCTGGGACTGTTCAGC
>VXBW01003498.1:302317-390501 GCA_013400375.1 Thinocorus orbignyianus | reverse complement strand
ATTCTATGATTCTATGATTTGTTTCCCCAAAATAAAATAATATATCATAAATATTGGCAGCAATCCTGCCCTTGGGGCACTGTGTCTCTTTAACACTAAGGTAGGGCTTTGACACCTGTATTGTTTATACCATATGTTGGCCTCCTGTTATAACGTGCACCACAGTGAAATGTGCTTTTCTGACAAGGTTGTACACAACTTTGCAACAGTGTACTTCCAGGGCTCCATCTGTTGATCTTTTCCCATTTGATCTATGTTATTCCCCTTTTTTGTCTATGGTTGGTTTTTTTTAGCCTTTCTACTTATTTCTTTCCCCATTCCCCTGTTCACTGCTTTCTCATATCCTTTCCTTTTCTACCAGCTGCTTGCCAGTGAAAAGTGGCACAAGATGGGAATCCTGGACGACAGAGGCATCTTTGATCTTTCTCCTGCTAATTCACTGAGCTATACAGAAAGAAAAATCCCCACCTACTGCTCTTGTTAAAATTGTCTAACTTTGAAGAAACACTAGATCTTAACAATCTCAATAAACCTACTTATTCGTTCTTTGTACTTACTATCTTTTTTTTTTTTCTTCAGGTTTATACAATTCAGATAAAGGGTTTGATCTTGCTTTCTATCAACAGAATTATGACCAGAGATTTCCTTCCAATTGTATGTCCTCCTGAAGCATATTCTCAGCACCTTCTTTCACCTTAGCCCAGATATTTTGCATTCATTTTGCAAAGATGAAAAAAAAAAACCCAAACTGAAACCAAACCCTTTTGTTCACCTCTGTGGACATTGCTAGTCTGATGTAATATAAAATGGTTTCCTGGAATTCAAAAGCTTGCCATTCTTAGACATGCAATGATGCAACACCACGGATAACCCATTTTCAGTCTCTCTTTCCCTTGATGTTTTCAAAAGAGTCTGGCAGCTGCAACTGGCATGATCCAACATGAGTAAACTTAAATGAAAGCTCTGTCCCTCCTTGATACTTCTTTGGTCAACAGGGCAAGGGCAAGACATATACTGCAAACACTGAAGCTCCATTACCATAACTTACAGCTTTGCCACCCAAACGTGCAACTCATGTAGTAAATAGTGAATGAACAGCTGTTGTAAACAGGTCCTAAACAACCCACCAGCTATGGGGGCCACATAAGTATCTGAATACTCAGCTGAAGTCTCTCTTTAGTACTGGATGAAGTCTTTGTTCAACAGCTGCAAACAGAATTCAGAAAAATGAGCTGGTTCATAACAAGCTGGCAAACAGGAAACAAGACTAAGATGAAGAACTCATGGAAAACAATTTGGCTCGCTGTTCTCAGGATGAAATAACAGTCAGCAGAGCAAGATCCCTTCTAGATCCTCCGTGGTACTTGTTGGTTTTGACTAGTAGCGTTTAAGCTCTTAGCAATATCCAGTCACCTACTGCATTTGTGCAAAGATATCCACTGTTTTATTTCAGTTAACAGAAACAGGGTTGGAAGCGGGAGACTAAGAACGTCTGGCAAGAAGATTTGTCTCTTATGTCCTTGCCACTTTCTTTTCTGCCAACAGGAGTGTCTCAATGCACATACATGTAGGAAAGGACTGCGTAACATACTTGTGCAATCAAGCTGTGTTGCACTCCAGAGAGAATGTCATGCACACCAGTGTAACTGCTTAGATTGGAAGGCTATTTAATTTCTTGGTGTTTGTAAAATTTTTAATAAAGCAGGAATGCAAGTGGTACCAGATTTTAGCTGTTTTGTGAAACTTCTAACATAGTTGTGTGTTACATTCTTTATTGCAATCAGTTTCATGCAACTCTATGACCTTTTTTTTTTCTTGAATGCTGTTATAAGAGCGCAGCATCAATGAATTAATATAAATAAGCTGAACAGGAGTTTTGAATATCTGCTGCTGTATGTGCAGTCCTGAGATATTAACGTCTCCAATCTACAATACAAAAAGGTTTTTAAATATTCATGATTATGCCAGTAGAAACTTTGCTGTGAGTACTGTGTGCTGCTGCACTAAGGAGGAAACTGTTTTCACCAGCATACCTTATCTGAGCTATCTTTGGTGTCCCTTTTTATCAGTTCTGGCTCCAAATCTCTATCCAATTTGAGGATTGTTTCCATACAGAATCCCCAAACCTACAAAGTAAGTAATAATGAAATAAGGAACTATCCAGCAATTAGGGTTCTCGATACCTAATATTATCCCCTAAAACAGTAATTTCCTGTGTGAAAGCAAACTGCTGAACTTTGTTTCCCTGCAGACTCAAAACAGGTTTTCTCCTAAGGTGATGGTTTAAATTGTAGTTATCACAGCAGTCAAAACAAACATACGCTGGACACTGGAGTCCTGTTCTCCTTTATAGATGATCCATGTTTAAAAATAACTAAATAGTCAATAAAATACAGAACTTTTATAATTGTCATTTGCATTGTCATATATGTTTGCTATTTATCACCTATTAAAACAGAATGAAAACACCACACTCCAGTGAAAGTGTACAAACTTTGGAATGTTTTGGTTATGTTCGTGTTATTTCCTTTAGTATCATCCTGGGACATTTTGTCTTTTTTTTTTTTTTGGGGGGGGTGTGTGTATTTGTCTCTTTTTTTTCATATACAAACAATTATATCACTGCAGAGAATAGGAGTCTCAGTCTCTGACAAGAAGACTAGATTGATTTGTGGCCCAAAAATGATTGCCAGAATATTGAAGCTCATTAGCAGTATTACTGAAATTCCCTGTAACCCATGGTCAACATCACGTGCAAGCTTGGAATATAAGTGTGATACAAGCAGGCTCAAGGAGAGACTGGGGATCCCCTCTCTAGGACACATGCATGGTGGTTTTAGCAGTCAACAGAAGGAACAGAGACCATGTGTGATTACAGGAGACATAGCTGGAAATCTAATCCAGAGCTCTTGGGTCCCTTCCAGTACCTCGTTCACTAGAACATTTTGCTTACAAGAAACATAGACCATAACATTATTAACAAGTCATTAGCAAGGGAATTGCTGGGCAACTCTGGGAGCAAGCATAAGTTTCAATGCTATTTATTTATCAAGAATAAAATTTACCTTGTTTAGACTTAAACCAATCTATTGGTTTAACCTTGCTCAGTGTTAATGGCAGGTTGATGAGTGCTCATGAACTGTTTTCTGTCAACAGCCTCTGCTAACAAATAATCTCCAGAGTGGAAAACAACCTGACATTCTTTGGTCTGGTTTTCTAGACAAGAGACAACTAAATAATCATGACATTTTACTATCTGTCTGCACTTGCCTCAGTAAGTGTAGTGGGACTGCTCAAAGCTCCATCCAACCTGGCCTTGAGCACTTCCAGTGATGTCCTCTGATCATCTTTGTGGCCCTCCTTTGAAGTCACTCCAACAGGTCCATGTCTTTCTTACACTGGGGACTTCAAAGCTGGACACAGTACTCCAGGTGGGGTCTCATGAGAGCAGAGTAGAAGGGCAGAATCACCTCTCTTAACCTGCTGGCCATGGTTCTTTTGATGTAGCTCAGTAAGCGGTTGGCTTTCTGGGCTGCCAGCATACATTGCCAGCTCATGTCCAGCTTTTCATCCAGCAACACCCTCAAATCCTTCTCACAGGACTGCTCTCAATCCATTCTCCACTCAGCCGTGGGTATTCGTGCTTGGGATTGCTGTGACCCAGGTGCAGGACCTTGCACTTGGCCTTGTTGAACTTCATGAGGTTCACACAGGCCAACCTCTCGAGCCTGTCCAGCTCTCTCTGGATGCCATCTCTTCCTTCATCCCAATACTGACCCCTGAGGAAAGCCACTTGTCCCTAGTCCCAACTTAGACATCAAGCCATTGACCACAACTCTTGAAGTATGGCCATCCAGCCAATTCCTTATACACCAAGTGGACCATCCATCAAATCCATGCCTTTCCACTTCAGAGACAAGGATGGTGTGCAGGACAGTACCAAATGCTTTGCACAAGTCCAGGTATATGATGTTGGTTGCTCTGATTATTTTAACTGATTTACCAAAAGCAAGTTTTGCTCCATGTGACTGGTTAGTTTATCTAAGGCACACCTTTAAATGTAGAAGTGGTACAAATTCCGAAAACCATTTGTGGAAAAATCTCATAAATCAGCAGAAATACTTTAAACTTGCCATTGGTATCCGAGTTCTGATAGTTTTGCTCTTGAACAAAACATCCGAGTTTTTAACAAAAACATCAGTCTTGATGGGGAATGAATAGCTCTTGGTATAAATAAAGCATATGGCACCATTCAGCTTTTTCAGGAAGTCAAGGGTATCAATAACATTATGAAAAGCCTGACCTTTCTCAGCTTCCACTTGCAGACCCAACTATAGTGATTTGCTAAATCTCCCACCTGCATCTTAAATATTCTGCATCAGAGGTTTGTCCTCCTACTGTTTCAGGGGGGTCTTTTTATCAGCTTTTGCAGTTTTTACCTTGATTTCTCACCAATCCTCTGCCCTTCTTACCTAGACTAGTCTGCTACCCTGTTTCATATAGTGTAGAAATACCTCACGTGAGTCTGGAACTGACCCACTTGTAAGGGAGCTCTTAGTCCTTATCTTTTATACTCACACGCCCCTCTGCTGACACTCAGCTCTCTGCTCTATCCTCATGGGGAAGGCAGCATGGAAAGTGCTGATAGAAGGATTAGCTGATGAAAAAGAATCCCAGCCAGCAGCTTGCAAGCATACAGCATTCATGCACACCACCATGAAGGCTGGATCCCTGGAGAGGGATATATCTCACCTAGATACTGCTATCTCAAAGTGGGCCAATTAGCTTAGGTTTGTCATTTAGGCTTCCTCTGTGTTAATGGGGAGAGAAAGGAAAGTCATCTCAGAGAGGCAAATCTGTGCGCCTATCTTACGTTGCCTGCCTTAGGAGGATATCTCATCCACCTCCCTCCACGGACAATGGATGCCTGGTGGTAAGACTGCTAAAATTAGTCACTACAGGGTTAAGAGCAGAACAAGTGAAGAATTCCACACTTCCAAGAGGAAGAAGAATAAGCATCCCAGGAAGAGAGCAGGTCGTGTTAAGGATCATTCTTGCACTAAGTGTCAGTGATTGCCTCCCTAGATCTAAACATTCAGAGCTGGACAGCAGAGGAAATAATAAACAGCATATATTTCATTAGAACTGCATGGGGTGGGTGTGCACACATTAAAAGAAACTGAAAAAACATAGGATCCATGGGAGCCAGGAAAACCATCTGCAGAGGAAGTGTAGAAGAGAGCATGCAAAGCAGCAAGCAGCAAACGCTCCTGAAGAGCCACGCGTGTCTCGCACAGCAGCACATGTGAGACAAACCACATGAAAGAGGCCCAGCGCTCTCTGCCATCAAAACTGCCAAAACAAGCAGCCTGAGGGCAAGCAGAAGCAACAGTATGGTCACAAGCACACATTGCAATACACTGCCAGAAGTGGAATGTCTGACCTGCAACAAGCAGCGGAGCTTTGAACTCCAAAAGTACTGTTTGCTCCCCAAAGCTTGGGTAATTTTTGTTGTCTTCTACTAGCTGATGTCTGAACTGTAGGATCCTTGTGTTTAGTTCATAGCTGGGAGTTCCAAGTAGAGCCTAACAAATCCAGTGTAATAATAGTGCCCTTTCTTGAGATAGGAACCTTGCAAAGCCAAGCTAGAAATAACGTTAGAAGCAATGTTTTCATGCTAGGTCAGCACATCTAAGAATTCCATTTAAAAAGAAAGCAAAAAAGGAAACCAAAAGCTGTTGTTGCCCTGGTGTTATCATAGAAGTAGAACCTGGTGTCAGGGTGAGGTTTTAATCACTCCAAGAAGAACTCCAGAAATAAACTCGAACTAGTACATCTAGTTGGTATTTAGAAGATAGAGTGCCTCTTTTCCTAAAGTCTTCAAGCACTTTAGGATTTGATACTAAAACCTCCCTGTGACTTTGCACTGAAATGATCAGGTAGAATCCTCCAATTAAGTTCCAGCAGCAATAAATCTGGCACCTTGAATGTAGATAAAATACACCAACACCGTGGAAGAAATCTTATTTGCAGCAGCCTCTACTGCTATTTTTGCACACAACTGACTCCTGTACATTTCCTTTCCTGTTCCTACATACTCTGAAGGCAGATCAGAATTTATTCACAGAAGTTCTCCTGGAAAGTCTCTGCCAAGATCCCATGCAATGGGTTGAGAGCATATCCTTAACCTGTCATTATGGCAAGTCTCCTGTAATTCATTCTGCTCTGATTTTAATAACAGGAAAAATCAGTGTTTAATTACATCTCATCTGAATCTGGCTTTGTTTTGTGACATGATACAGGATGGGAAATTATACCTTTACAAGTAATAAACGAAATTTCAAAGACAACTGAACACTTGCTTTTGTGCTTATTTTACATGCATATGTCACAAAGCTAAAAGAAAGGCTTAATTCTTGCTTTTCCCCAAAGCTTAATTTGTGAAACAAGTTTTCTCATTAAGTAAGGCTTAAAAGGAATATTATACCAGTTTGCTCAGTGGCGTTTTCCTCCGTGCTGACTGCTCTTCCAGTCACTGCGTAGGCAGGTATCAGTGCACCTGATGCTCAAAGAGAAGTATATCCTCAAGCATAGATTAAGGGTTGTACTCAGACCGTCAAGACAAACAGCACTTAAAACTGAATGCAGAGCTTAAAGAGTTTTAAATGCTGTTTGTCTTGGCAGTCTGAGTAGGCATAGAGCTTCTAAGCATGTAGGGCTTAGAACCCTCCAGAATATATTGCTCTCTCTTTGAAATAAAATAAATAAGACATTAGAAAGGACATGGACCTGTTGGAACAGGTCCAGCGCAGGGCCACCAAGATGCTCAGAGGGATGGAGCACCTCTCCTATGAGGACAGGCTGAGAGAGCTGGGGCTGTTCAGCCTGGAGAAGAGAAGACTCCGGGGAGACCTGAGAGCAGCCTTCCAGGATCTGAAGCGAGCTCCAGGAGAGCTGGGGAGGGACTCTTTGTCAGGAAGTCTAGTGACAGGACGAGGGGGAATGGTTTTAAATTGGAAGAGGGGAGATTTAGATTAGATATTAGGAAGAAGTTGCATGCTGAGGCAGATTTGAATCTACATTTTTGAAAGACTTCCAGCTGCATCTGAATTGATATTCCTGAAATTGGAAGCTTCAAGCTTCCAATTGGAAGCATTTAAGCTTCAGTTGGGAAGCTTAAATGAAGTTTAAATAACCTCTCACATTATAGAGAGAGTAATATAGGGTGATGCTGCTATGCAGCTACATATAGGGTAATGCTGTTATGCAGCATTACTATTATTATTATAATTATTCATGCATATATTCAGATCCCATAGATGAGGCTAAAACATCTCTATAAAGCTACTCGGCATTTATTGAGCTAAGGAACAGGAGAGAAAAAGAAGAAAAGGGAGAGGGAATCTGAGAGAAATAGAGAGGAAAACAATAAAAAGAAGGAACAGAGAAAGGAAAGAATAAAAGACAGCCCACACTAATGCTGCAAGAGAGCAAGGTACTTCAGAACAGGAAAGAGTGACACGTTATTTACAACAAGAAATTTTCATAGATAAGAAAGAATACATGAGTCATAGTGACACAACTTGATGGAATTTAATCCAGCTGTTTGTGTCCTATGGCAACCCCAGATAAGCAATATCAGAAAAATGACTTAGGAAATCCAGATGGTGATAAATATTATTCTCATCAATAAAGAACAGATGCCAAAAGTATTTTTGACTTGTAAATATCATTTCACTGTGTTCTAGTCCTTTGGCTGTAACACTTTGAAGTGGAAGGTTGGACAAGACACTCTTGATCTGTTTTAAAGTTACTTCAGATGCTACTCTTACTTTTTGATACACTTGTGGCACAGTGTTAATCTCCTCCTGCAGATTAACTAACATATGTAGGTACACCCCTTATTTTATAATAAATCCTCAAATCTAATGGCTTTAAAATGCTACATAGCAGCAATTTTCAACAAATACTATATTTTTGTAAAGTGGCAATAGCATTGTAACTGTGTAGCCCCATTCTGGAATCCAAAAACTTTAATGGACATTCTGGTAATTTTTTGATCTCTTTGGAGCCCTCAAATTATCTGTCTGGAAAAGATAATTTTCCTCAAAATTATGTGAGAAACTAAGAAAATATTTTCCATATTTTCTGTTGAGAAAGCTGAAAAGTACAAACTAAATTTAACAAAAGAATGGCTCCTGTTTAATCAAAACGAGAAATTATATTTTTACAAGATTATTTTAAATGAGAATTTTAATAAGAAAAACAAAACAAAACAAAAACAAACAAACAAAAAAAAACAGCTCTGACCAAATCTGGAATTATGTTTTCCATTACAGAAAGGAGAAAAATTCCTTTCTTTATCATCTACTGCAAAAGTATACCCTGAACTAAGATAATATCTCTTCACATTTGCTCAGAAATAGCATCAGATATTTTCTTCCCTGCAATGTACTTTTTATTTAGTATTTTTTAGCAGCAAAATTAAAGAAGAATTAGCATTTAGGAAAAGCTTTGAAAATGCATATGCAAAAAGGAAAGCACGAATTAAGACTAAAGAGCAAACCTAAACCGTAGTGTTTCCTAACAGGTATTCAACTTCATAACTAACACTGCTGACACATAGGCAAGAGGGAGTTATGTATAAAAACCAGGTTAGTACCTAACCTGCGGATGCATCATGTTCTTCCAGGCATGGAAATAAACCACTTTAAGGATGCCCTCACTCATCCATCATGTAAGTCTTTATTATAAGCCTTATCGTAAGGGGCAAGTGGGCATGAAGAGGTGCTCAGTTTCAGCACCAAGTGTAAATATCCTGTATAGGGAAAAATAGCTGCCTGTACCATCTGTGCCACTAGAGAAGGAGGAAAGTACTGCTATTCCTAAATTCCAGCTCCTACAGGAGACGTGTGCCTGGTAGTTATGGCAAAATATTACTGTGGAAAGCAAACAGACTTTCTGTGGAGGCTACCAAAGGTGTACAAGTTAAAATGAACCAACACCTCACTGCTCCCAAAGGCAATGTGCTGGCATTCTTATTTAAAGACAGGTGAAACAATAAATTGCAAACTGAGAATTTACATCTGTTTAAATAATAAACCAAAGAAAGAAATAATTGTAGGCTTGTTGTCTCTTTCCTACTGGAAATTCTCTAAATGGAAGTACCTACCTCTGAAATATGTATGTAAGACTGAGAACTCTCCAGTAACAAGCAGTGCATTGCCATCTTTCCTCAGACATCTGCATGTAACTCCTTCTGCCTTGAAATCCTGCCTAGCTGCCACCACTAAGATACAGCAGCTCAGACATGCATGATGGAGATGAACTGCAGAGGTGGCAGTTCAGATTCAGATACAGAACATGCCACATGTTAGTATTTACCAAGTTGTGGCCTTTGCAGGAAAAAAAAACCATGAAGAAATTAGTTGAGGGGGAAGTGCACAAAATTAGTACAAGCTTGTCTTTCTTTTGGCTAGTGTATAATAAATGTGCTGAGGGATAACCAGAGCTCTGTATGGCACCTGAAGATGTAAGAGCTCTTTAGGTGGCTTCCAGCAAACTGATCCAGCATTTAGGCTTCTGGAAAAAAGATATTCTCAAGAAAGGGTTCAAGAAAATCTGCTGTTGGTATGAATCCATACTGTTCTGCTGAAGTCAGCTAAAGCATGCTGATATCCATAGAGGAAAATTTGCTTAGATTCTGTCACATCAGTATTTGCTCCAAGCAGACAAAAACCGGTGTCTAAAAGCAACCTCCTTGGTGAAGGCCAAGCTACATAATCAACTTTCTAGGAGGAAATGCAAAGTATTTTCCAGGAGAAAAAATTGGTAACATGACCATTTCCTGTAATTTCCTACCTTTTCCAGCCAGATATTTTATATGTGGAAGCTTTCCCTTGGCACTGGTAGGCTACCTAATTGCATTTAGAATCATCTATTCCTTTTAAAGTGGGGTATATTTACCTCTCAGTTTTAATGCTATAACACTGACCATTTGCATGTAATAAGCTCTGTGTGTTTGTGTGATACCCCCTGAAGTGCTTGCAAAGGAACTTCAAAGCATTCACCAAAATTACTCTTAGTTTTACCTGAGAAATTCTGCTGTCTCAAATTCCTTTGCAAGCAGGAAACTTTACATGTCTAAGCCTGGCAGAGAGTGTTTAATTCATGCACGCCAAAGGCAGCAGGATGTGAGGATAGGATTCTGCACACACAGAAACCTAAGTGCAAAATTATCAGTGCATCTTTATTGACTGCCTTGGAAACCCTGCTCTAAGAATGCAAGCAATCAAAATGAAGGGAAAATGGTTTCCTTAGCTTAAATTCAACAACCCCATTCTCCAACCATGACTGCAGATCAAGGAGATATATGCACATGTATGAAGACTGGTAGAGGTTTAGAGGTCAAAATCAGTAGCTGAGCATGAGGGGTAATGGTTTTAAATTGGAAGAGGGGAGATTTAGATGAGATATTAGGAAGAAGTTCTTTCCTGTGAGGGTGGTGAGGCACTGGAACAGGTTGCCCAGGGAAGTTGTTGATGCCCCATCCCTGGAAGTGTTTAAGGCCAGGCTGGATGGGGCTTGGAGCAACCTGCTCTAGGGAGAGGTGTCCCTGCCCAGGGCAGGGGGGTTTGAACTTGATGATCTTTAATGTCCCTTCCAACTCTGACCATTCTATGATTCTATGATTCTGTGATTATTTCTTCTCATTCTACATAATACCTCGGTAAGAGGGGTTCTGAGTGCTACAGTTTGACAAGCCTTTCAACTGCAGCGATTCAGTGTTGCTGTCATTTTTAGGCCAGTATAACAGAGCAGATGCACCAGAAACATCTAAGAAGCCTATACACACACTGTACTACTTCTTTGCTGATCTTAGATTGCTATCTTGAATATCTGGCAGCAGAGAAAGTATCAATTAGAGCCAGGTCACTGCAGCATGAGTGGAGTTGGCTCCGGCCAAAAGGGAACTGTTCAAATTTCTCTTCTTTTTAATTGCTTCTGACACCTCATGAAGGTAATAAAACAACAGAGAAAAGCACTCTGAAAAAAGACGTTGGTTTTGTTTATATTTCCAATACTCTGAGGAAAAAGTGAGGGGATGTATTCTCTCCTGTTGCTTATTACCAAGAAATACAAAAAAATCAAGAAAATCTGTCTCTTCAGTACCCATCTTTTCTTGTTCCTTACACTCCAAAGCTGCACAAGGGCCCAGCACAAAGGCCTGAGCTCTCCATAAAGACCCTGTTTACTGAGACAATGTCGTAGACAGGATCTGAAGTTGGTGACTTAAGACAACTGCTGTCCATCAAGGGGACATGGGTGACAATATTACTAGCTCAACAAACACACAAAAAAACCATCAGAAGCATAACATGAAAGTATTGCAGCTCGTTTTAGAAATCAAGATATCTAAAACTGTTAGTTGGTCTTAAATGACATGGGACTGCTTTTAAGCATTATACTTGTAACAGTTGCACAGCTCTGAGGAATTTTAAGTGGTCAGATAATGTTCCTGTTGCTCTGGAAGAAGTGTGTTTCATACTTGAGTATAGGGTTGCTTGTTTACCTGCTCTGACTTTTTAAATGAAATATAAAGTGTCACAGCCTTTGATGCACAAATGTTTATATCCCCACTCCTGGTTAGGCTGGTCCAACTTACTACCTTCCACAGAGAACGTTATCAACTGAGGTGCTGCTGTTCCACACCACAATGGGAAGAAACATAGAGAGGGATTCAGTTAATCTAAAATCTAGGTATCTAGCCCATAGTAGTTTTTCATTTTACCTCTATAACCACTGGAAAAATCAGGAACACCCAGAAAGTTAATCCTTGCAGCTCTCTTAGGTACTATGCTGTCAGAGAGACGAGTCACTCGCTAGAAGTGTCCATCTCTCTCTACTGTATAGCAGAGATGTCCAGGCAACTAGATTAGATTAGATGCCTAACTTCCAACTGCCTAAAACTAGATGGGATGAATCCCATTTACAATGCAATACCGATCATTTCCTAACACGCCACTAGACTACCTGCATTTTTTTTTTATTTGAAGCTTTTCTCCAGAATCTGAACTATTTCCTCTCTGTGGTTGTAAGCAGATGGATATATTGCCCAGCAAATGTATTTTTAAAGAGACTGTGCTGTCCCAGATGGAGGGACGGTATCAGCAGTCTCTAAGAACTAAACTCACAGTATCAAAGTCAGGTCTCCATCTGACTGAAAACAACAGGGTTGTGTGTCCAATAAAGGATCTTTGAACTTCCTTTTTAGACAATGTTTTCATGTTTCCAAATAACTACCAGAAAGAACTTGTCTGAACTCAATCTGATCTTTCAAATTACTGTACTGAGATTCTTTAGTAAGACTGCTTCTTTGTGCTAGTGATGCTGTCACTTTAGAAACTCCTGAGATATAGAAAGGGACTTCTCAGCTTGGTAACCTCCACTGGGGAAAATGATGTTTGTGTCTCTCCTCCTCTCCAAAAGGGAATGTTTCATGAACAACCACAAATATCTATGCATTAACATCCATCACATCCTTAACCTTTAGGAGGCTGCAAATAATTGTTGTTCTCCAGGCATGGAGGTTTCTGCACAGAATGCCCTCTATTATTCAGACGACTTCTTCTTCTGTTGTTTTCTGCCTTATACTACAGTAGGAACTCTAAAAACTCCAAGAGAAGGAAAAGGAGAGCAAATGTCACATACTTGCTATATCAACTCATAAAACCACAACACAGACAAGAAATGGGTTTAAGCCAAAAAGACTGGAGCCACATCCCGATCTGAGCACTCCCACAGAATGAGCAGACTGAGATCCTCTGTTCTGGTCTGGATTCAATTCTGCTGTAGATGGAAATCATTTATACTGATTAAGAAAAGACTTGCCAGAAAAACATAGCAATACTGCTGAGTTTGAATTCACTATCTTCATGTCCCTCCAAGTCCATAATGTGCCTAAGAACATGCAAAGTTGACTGTACTCCTTGCAAGGAAACCTCTGGGGTAGAAGGCAGGAACATGCAGACCTCCCTGGAGAACTCTTTGGCTATCCATT
This sequence comes from Thinocorus orbignyianus, assembly GCA_013400375.1. Classification (NCBI taxonomy): domain Eukaryota; kingdom Metazoa; phylum Chordata; class Aves; order Ciconiiformes; family Thinocoridae; genus Thinocorus; species Thinocorus orbignyianus. The sequence continues at coordinate 377,441 of VXBW01003498.1, read as the reverse complement.
CAGTTGATGGATCAACTCATTTGCACCACCCTATGCTCTGCTTCTGCCCTAAATTTTGCCTTCTTGACATCGTGCTACACATGGTTCTCAAATTGGAGTTCTGGCTGCTGATGGTGTGATGGTGCTGATGTTACAGACTGAAGGCTCCTTATCCAGCCAGCCAGTCACTGGCTACAGTTGTATAGCTCCAGGCAGTTCAGGATGAAATCACCTCCCAGCACGCTGAGTCCTTTCAAATGAGAGCTTGTGCACCCATCTTTAGACAGACTGATGACTAGTCCCGTTGCCACCATTTGGTGGGAAGAAGACATTATTCATACCATAGCAGCCATTAAATGTCTTCCTTCATTAAAATTTGCTTGTGCTTATTCAGAGGTTCCATATATGAGATTCCCAAGGACTGTCTTGGATGAAAGATGAATTCTAGAAGACACCTGAGTTAAAAATTTTGTGTTTCTGCTGATGTTTTGTCTTCTGGCATCAAGTGCTTGCTTTAGGACAAGGAAAAGAGCTGGGTCAGGATACCTGAGGAAGCCCAGAACATACTCTGGAGACAATCACACCAGCAGGAAAAATTCCACCTCTGACAGGCAGGTACTTTCCCATGGCATCAAGTGATCAGCAACACGGAGGTCTGCAGTACAGCAAAAATCAGAGCTACTGCACTCTAAAATCCTTGGTTCAAAACAGACAGAAATCAACAAGAACAAATGCAGGGGATTTTTTTTCAGCAAATATTTACTCACATGCTAAAAACAGCCACTCTCTTATTTCTTTGTCTAGCTTTTTCATAGATTTTGTTTGTGGGTGGGAGTATTTAATTAATGTAGATCCAGACCATGGGATGTGATTGCACACCCATTTGCGTATTGGACATTCACGGAAAATAAAGATAAAACTAAAAGGCTCCAGCATTATCTAGTACCAATTTTTAACTTAATCTTTTAAAAATTGGAGAATGACAACACACTGGTTGGTCCCGAAATTACTGCTTCATGGAACATAAATAGCATCTCCTACCTTAAATAAGTTACTAACTCAGAAAAGACTGAATAGTAACCTCATTCACCTTTTACCTTCAACATTAAGCCTCAAAATTAAAACAATATGGAAAATTGTAGTATTGGGGGTGTATGTTTTACTCTCAACTGACTCAACTGGAGTCTTAATGGAAATTACAGCAGCCTAGATCCACTACAAGGGAGAGGGCCTTGGCTTATTTATTTATATGAACATCTCTCCGGAACACAGCCTGATGAAGATGATGATGAAAATATTGATTCAACCTGATGCTATAGCTGATTTAATGGAAGAAATGGTGACAAATACAGAAGAATGTATCTGCACTTCATTTTTCTATAGACCTATGAAAACAACTATAACCTCCAAAATGGCTATTCCAGACATACAAGTTGATCTAAAGTTCCTATACCTCCTGTGTTGAAAACATACAGCTTTCTGGTATTAGCATACTGTTTAACAGACACTGGGATATATCCTGTCATCCTTCTGCTTTAGACCTGGGATATATATGGGGAAGCTTAAAGGAACAACCAGAAGTTCTTTACAGCAAATGGGCACTGGTGCAAGCATAGGCTGGTTTTGATAGCTTTTCCAGAGACATGAGGCCTTACAAGAGACTCAGTTGACTCAAGCACACATAGGAGTTTACTGAGCCAGAAAAGGGTTGGTATTTCTTGAAATTCCTGTGGGAATTTTTCATGAGCCTCTTGATCTTGATTGTCCTCAAGGAAACGTGTAATCCCATCTCTTTTTTTTTTATGATACTGCAGATATTTACATTTTGGAAATGCAAACTGACACAAGGGCTGAGACTGAAAGCAAATGCCAAAGCAGTACATGGAAATATTGACATGTCCTATTAATAATGATTTTTGAAAGAAAGGGAAAGGAAAGGGAAAGGAAAGGGAAAGGGAAAGGGAAAGGGAAAGGGAAAGGGAAAGGGAAAGGGAAAGGGAAAGGGAAAGGGAAAGGGAAAGGAAATACACTACTGAGCCAAATCTTTTAACATAAAAACAAACAGCTACTATGGCAATTGGATTAAAACAAAACTTGGAATTGGCTTGTTATTTTTCATCTTCTGCCCTTCAACAAAGACAGCCCTACAGCCTTTTAGCATTGTAAAATGCTGGAAGTCAAATGCGGGTCTGATGGGAAGATCATCCACAAGCTGGCTATGGTTCCACACTGCCATATCAACAAACTGCCCAGTGTGGCCCGACAGAGCTCCAGCAATCAGTCTGCTGCTATGTTTTGCTTCTCTGAGGACTCTGAATCATTCTATTCTTTTGTGTACTCCTCCCACATGCAAGGTCTCTTATGAGGCAGCCTATCCTTCCTAGCAAGAAAGGCTGAACAGAGATTCCCCTCGTGAGCGTGTGTAATCCTGCTGCCGAACTGGCTAAGGATGTAACACAGAGCACCAAGAGACTGAGCACAAAGCCAGCCTGGGAGTGAAGAGCAGAGCCGTGGACTGCAGTTCCACCAGGCCCTATACGGTAGCATGGGACTAGGGCAGCTGTATGTCAGATTACTGCCACGCTCTACAGACCATGGAATGCTAAGCGGGCAAACAGCCTCCTTGCCTTGCAATATGTTTCTCTGCCTTTTGGAGGGGGAAAATCAATCTAGTTCAGCTCAAAACATATTCATTTTCCAATAGGATTTATCACGCCAATTTCAGTGATTCTTTGCTTGTTAGAAATTATTCTGCATCACTTTTGGAAAACGTTTCTGAAATTATATCTGAGCTGAGTAGTCAGGAAGATCTACAGATAGATTTCTTCCATTTTCATGTCAACCAATTATGATTAAAATAACTGTGTTCATATTATCGATTTACATTTCTTCTAAGGTGGCACACGCTGTTCTATAAAGTATCTTTAAATCATTCAGGAATCAATTAATCTGCCAGAGGCAGAAAACACAGTATGGAAGATGGTCTGAGTGCTTAACAAAGCACAGTAATGGCACTTCCCAGGACAGCAGTATTGAAAAATAATGCATTCTTCTGAGCCTGAACATTTCATGGAGGGTTTAGGCTCAGAAGTTAGTCATGGTAAACCATGGAAAAAAACCCACCAGAATTACTACTCTCTCCTTATTAAATGCAAACATCTCTAAGCACTTGCCAAATAATTGAGATCATGCTTTTGTTTAAAATCGTAAGAAAAAATGGTTTAGCGCAGAGGGAAAAACATGTGTCAGCTCTAGAAGAGGCGCTGCTACAAGGCAAAGATAACGGACAAGGCAGAACCCTCTGGATTCCTGTTCCATTTTGCTTTCATACCTGTGGTCTCCAACACTGCAAACTGAATCACTCATCTGGAATTGAAGGTCATTAACGATGTTCAGAGGGCAAAGTTAAATTATTTTTACAATGTTTGCTTTAAACCACACTGTATTCAAAGGCAAAACGATGCCCATGCATTTTCAGTCCCAGGCACATAATAAGAAATGGTCGTGAATTTTCATGTTTTATACAATTAGGAAGTTTAAAAGTAACAAAAGAAGCATTATTCTGGGAAATAGGCATAACAATCCATTTAGTGTGGATCTTTAACAGAAAACATTTTCACACATCCCTTCCAAAGATACTTCAATTGGAAGAGTATTTGGTTCTGCAACATTTAAAGTAAATCAGAGACGTTTCTTACAGAAAAAAAATGTAAATTATTTGCTGCTTTAAGTGTGTGGGAAGCTGAGGTGGGAGCATTTTTGGCAGGCAGAAGGATCTTTGGGTGTTTTGCAAAGGCTCTTTTGGTCATCAGACTTGTTAAAACCCTCCTGTTTTAGGAAAGCTTAGTTTCATTGCATTCATTAGGTTTTTCAAAGACTTGTCCCCCCTGTACAAGGGAGTACCAAACCTCAGAGACACCTGTTGAGCTTTATGGAATTCATTGTCTGATGCTTTTATATACAGTGTAGTATCCTAAAGGGGAGAAAATGAATGGTCTCAGCACTATGGTAACACTTTGAAGAATGATTCTTCTGCCACACTAATGGAAAAACTCAGAGATCTAATAAGTCATTTCCATCTGTCATTTCTATGACATCTTCATTGTGATGCAGTTCAAATGTTGCTGTCACACAGAGGGAATGTAATCCAGAAATATGTTAATTAGCTCTTCGGGGAGCAAAGATTCATGAACACATACTGAAGACTTGCATTAAGCCATTCTGGAAGGCATTTTGTATGACATAAAAAGAAAAGAAAAAATTGCCTCCAGGATATAAACCAGTGTTGGTTAAATAATACATATTAGAATGGAATAATATTAATTAATGTTTCATAGATTTCTTATACTTCTTATACCTGCAGAGATTTTGTAATGAGTTCATCATTTCCCAATAATCCTCTCTGTACAAGGTCCCTAGCTAATACTTAGAAATAATGCTACAGCTGAAGCATATGTCATTTCAGTTCTGGGTGAGACCACCAGATCACAACAATCCTATTTCACGTATGTCAGTGTATACACATTTAACCTTAACAAGCCAGAGCACCTGATAACGAAAGGAAATTAACTTAAAAATAGCTTCCATCTAAAATACTGTCAGGACAACATTTCTTCTGAGCCTCACTCAACACTTGTGAAGGCATTTAGGCTTTTAAAGTCTCATTGAGAAACAGCAGTAACAAACTAGACTTCCTTAGTCCACTTTAAAGTGACAACAGACAGAGAGAAAGGAATGGACATTTCAGTACTTGAACTTTTGCACTGGCTGACTGATCACTGAGAGCATTAGTATTTATTTAAAAGGAAGCAGCTACATACCACAGATTGGGAAGCAGAAAAAATATCCTCAGTAATCTAACCTGAAGGGTACCACAGAATCTGTGAAAGAAAACCACAATAAGCAACATTTCAGATCAGTGTGCTAGGTTATTTAAACCTTCATTCAGTTAGACACTAACTTACTGAAGGTTTGTAAGGGATCTGTCCTAGCTACATCTGGCTACACTGCATAAATGAAAAGCAAATGACAAAATATATTCTATCCCATGCTATTGTCGATAGCATCCATTCTTGTCCCTATACCATCTCAATTGCCAATGGACTGTCACATGCAAATACTTTCTCCCATACCCTTTTCCTAGGGATGCGTGAGTTTGACTTTGTGAAAACTCAGGGAAATCTGTCTGACTGATGAGCCAGGAAAGGAAAGCTCTGGGGAAGAGAGAAAGGCCTGAAGCCAGAAGGACCCGGTTCCATTCTGACTGAAATGCCTGGAAAATGCCAATGGCTCACTGTAGATCTATGAGATGCCGCCTGCAGAAAGTTCTCTTTGGTTTTGCTTGAAAATCAAGCTTTTGCTTTGACGTTGGCACCTGCATACAAATTGGCACACGAGAAATGTTGGTGCAGATCATGTTGGTGGCAAGGCCATATTTCCATCACTGAATGACTTTGTTCAAAGGGACAACGTGCCCTGAACGTGTGACACAAAAATTTTCTCTCCTCCAGCTCTTTGCAAATTCTGAGGCCAATTTTCTGTTACTTTGCCAAGATGCAAAATTAGCTGATTTCACTGAAATAAAGTATGCGGGCTAGCTGCTGTTGATAAAAAATGTTGATCTCACAGACAGAAATCACAACTGAGCAAGACTGCATCAAGCCAGCTACACGTAAGGTCAGAAGAGTGCAAGAAGAGACAGAGCTCTGTCAAATCTTTTGCAGAAGTTCACTGCCAACCTAAGGCTTGTTCGCAGATGCCTCACACTGGAGCAGTTGCTTGGAAAAGACCACCACCAGCACCGTGCCCTTTATTACTATATACTTTGCAACTTTTTCTTTGCCTTGCTCTTTCATCAACACATTGGCTGAGAATCATTATTTTGCAGCTGTCAGATGCACTAAATCTCCCAGCTCACTCACACTCCCAGCTTTAGCTTGTTCTCAAAGAAAAGGCAAACACTGCAAGATTTAGTAAACAACTAGCCTGCAAACTGAAAATACCCCAAAGTCCTGCCTGCTAAAGTCACTCGCACAGGATTTAAATCCAATTTGAGACAGTAGTTCATAATTAGATATTTTGGCCAGGGAGGAGGAAGGGACAAAGTGTGTTTTTCAGTTTCATTTTCTTCAGCAAAATGGAGAGTTTCTAAAATTTGACTTCTGAGTTTGTTAGTTTTCCCTGTGATGTGCACAATGGCAGTGCTAGTCAATAGCATCACCCCTCCAGAGACAGAGGGGGACAGATACTGGTTACGGCAACAGGGAGGGGATTTGGTGCTGCCACCTGCCAGGAAGGAACATCCCTTAACTTTCGGAAAGGCTGAATCTGGATCTGGCATTTAGGGTTTAGGCTCATTTCTGGAACAAACAGTTCTGTTGTGCATGCTGCAACAAATGGATGAGTGATTCACTAGAACGTGCTGGCCTAAAACAAAGCCATCTATTCTGTTTGGAAGTGAAGGTTCTCTCAAGAGCCTGCAGTACGGCAGGGTCCTGATTAAAAGCTCACCAAAGCCAGTAGGTGATTTCCAGTGCCTGTCAGTGGCTTTGAATCCAGAGAAATTCCTCTCCATGCTTCAAATACTCTTCACCCCCATCCAGACTTGCACATCAGCAAGGAGGCATGTTGAAGAAGCCCAGAGGAGCAGTCTGGGACTGGTAGGGCTCAGCAAAAGCTCTGGGATAGTCTAGCCCCCTTCCTCATCTTGCTACCAGTCTTCCTATTTTCTTCCCCCTGTTTTCCAGACTCTTCTTTGCTCATGTTTTTTGGATTTAAAACATTCTGGGATTGCAATCCTTCCACATTTTTGCCTTGAAGACAATTATAAACAAAGATACGTTAATGAGATTCATACTCAGATGGATTATATGGGGAAATTATGGGGGAAACTGTGTCAGTGATGCAAAACCCACTGTGTGAAAATCAGCCGGGTAAGAAGACTTTCAGAATTTTCTACGAACACCCTGAATCTATTCTTTAAACTCATGCTTTCATCCAACAGCCGCTCACAACTGGGGACTTTAGAGGCCTATTATAAGCCTGCCAAAAGTATTGTGGTCACAGTCAAATCCAAATAGCCTCCCAGAAAAAAATCCACATTGGGACAAAATGAAGTAAGTTTGGTTTCTATGACATTTGGAGGGAAAAGAGTGAAAGAAAATTCAGTGCATAACTAACAATTGCCATCTGCCATGCTAGGAATCGGTATTTTCCCTTCCCAAGATAAAAACCAACTGGTTGATACAAGGCTCTTACTCATGACTACAAGTGGCTATTTTGAGGGAGAGGTTGGTTACGTGAAAATCTGACTTTAAATTAGCCCATGAATCACAACTCTCAAAGTAAGCACTCAAAGACATTAAGGAGGGAAGACTCAAAATCCTGACTCTGAGCCAGAGGCCTTTTGCACAGTTCTCACTGAAGGGGAAAGAAATTTTAAAAAAATCAGGAAAAGAGAGTAAGACATCTCATCTATTGACATGCAGAAGATACTTGCGAGCGCTTGCTGGGATTAACATATTAAATTTTGGAGTGAAGAGCAGTTAGGAAGTCCTTTACTGAAAGGAGAATTTCCAGTGGCAATATGATGACTGAGTTGAAGGATGGTGTTTTGGCCATGGACTATCCCATCACAAGGTTATCAAAAAGTACATGAAGAAAAAATTAAACGACTGACTACTTCTTTTTGCCATCTTGAATGATAAATCATACCATTCCAAATAAGTATGAGTATCAGTGTGTATTTGTGAGTTTATTTCTAGGAAAGTATGGTCAATAATATTGTAAAAGGCATTGCAAAGGCCTCCCTTGGTGACAGTATACACGTCTGATCATTTATATCCAGGACATAAAAATAACACATCAATAAGCGTGGCACTCCAGACCACAGGGAACATTTGCGAAAACTACCTAAAAGGACTTCAAAGCCAAAGTTTCCATTTCCAAAAAAATATTCTGACTTTCAGTTTCTAAATGCTTTTGCCAGTCAATAGATTAAAGCTGTAAATCACATTGGACCCTCAACACTACAGCAAAATGCCACTAACAAGAACAGGGCAGAGCAATGTTTGAAGTTGAAGTTTCCTTATTCTAAAAGGTACGGGTGAAAAGATCAGAGGAATTTTCACTTACACAAACCCTCTGCGAGCCTAAGACACTTCAAGCATTTTAAAGAATTTATTATCTTTCCTCATGTTTTGTGTTCCCATCTCCTCTGAATGAATACCAACTTCTGACTCAAATGGAACTTCAAAACAGACTTTTATTTGGAATAATAATCTTGCCTCAAAAAGCTTAATACTATCTTGCTTAATTTACTAACAGCAACAAAACCCAATTAATGGTTCAGTCTGCGCCAAAATGAAAAGCTGGGTTGATTGAGGGTTTTTGTAGGAAAACCTGTCAAGGATTTCATACAACTGTGAAGAGTATTGCTTTTTGCAGCTACATTTACCCTCAAATTATTAGAGATAGTATCAAATTCTAAACCTGATGGGGGGGGGGAGGGGAAAGGGAGAAAAAAGAAAAACACCACTACCAGAGGACAAATAACCAGTATTGTTCTCTAGCAACACAGCAACTGTCCGCTCTTCTGGCCATTGCAACACACAAGTAACCACTCTACTCTTCAAAAGATATGACACACTCATATGGTCAGTGATACTCCTCCCATCTCAAGAGGATTATTTTGTATTTCTTTCTGAGATCTTTTCAAAAACAAATATTTGCTCCCATCCTGCACATCCTGACAGCTGATCCCAAACTCTTTTGCTAGGAAAGCATGTTCTAGTGTACGTTCTTTTGTATGAATAATTTCTACAGTAATCTACTTTTCCCACACGGCTGGATTAAAGTTTTATGGGGCCCAGGGTAAAACCAAACAATAAGAATAATCTTCATGTCATCGTCACCAAGTTTCACAGCGAATCTGTTCTTGTGTTTTTCTCATTCCATCCTCTTCCTCCTCCCTTTTTTAGACAATTAACTTCTCTACTTGCTGTCCCTCAGTCTGAAGCCTTCCCTGCTGCTCACATGAAAGAGTGTAAGTTACTGACTGTTGAAAACTTCAGCTGAAATGCAGCCAGGTCAAGATGAGGTTATATAAAAGTCTAAAGGCAACTTTTTTAGGTCACATTCTTAGCAGCACAGATTCCAAATGTTTCAGTAAGGAGGCTGCACTTAACACTCTAGCTGACAGTATTCATTAAATCAATACTGTGTCCATAGACAGTTTTTAAAGTGCACACCCTACAAGCCCATGCTATACTTGTACCAGACTACTCATACAGCCAGGTACTCAAGCACAGAAAGGAATAAACTTCAAAGCAGTTGTATTTTCCAAAATAATGATATAAAACTGTGGCTTTTCTTCTTTTTTGCCCCCTCTTTCTCTTTGTATGCAGAGTAGCTAATCTTTAAAACGATACATGAAATGAAAAACCCAGTCATCCTAAATATTTTATATTAAGCATACTTGTTTTCCTTTCCTAACACCATTGCATGTGCCAACTCTCATCACTGCAAGGAATCTCCAGTACACAAAAGGTGTTTACTTTGTTTTCTTCCCTAGTCAAATGACCTTTACAGTATTTTGGTTAAGCATTCTTATGAGCAGAGATTTATCTGGCCATTTTAGACTTGAAACCTCTTGGGAACGTTTGGGAATGCATTCAGTTTGGTTGCAAATCCTGAGAAAACATGTGTATTTACTCAAAGCTTCAATAAATTAAATAGAGCTATATTGTGGCTCTCGTCTGGTCGCTTCATGCCTACAGTCACAGACTAACAGTAGCTGCAGAACTAATCCTTCAGAGATAACTATCACATTTTCCTTGTACATTTCTTTACATAATAAACTTACATAACTCTATACCATAGGGCTGCAGATATAATTTTTGATCTAATGATCAGTATGTTCGTGAGAAGATTACAGCATTTTATAAGCTTAGGGTGTACAGTGTCTCCCTCCAGACCCCACTGTACATCATTCACTATTCCGTGAGGTTTTCCAGAGTAACAGGTCACACCAATAGTTTCGCACCATACGTACAGTCATACTCTTTGCTGTCATCTCAATAATGAGTTTGACCTCCCGTCAAAAACTAAGCTCTGGGGAACAAATTATTTTCTCAATGAAAACTTGGAAAGACAACATAACCTTAAATGGGGGGGAGGAGGAAGAAGTGAATTCTGTCACTCAGTCATCAGGCCAAAAATTTCACTGTACCCACAAATATCAGCTTTCTGGTTTTATTAGATTAACACTCCAGTACCACTCCCTGTGATTTTCTTAGCATCACATGAACACTCAGAAAGGAGAAGTCAATAACAACGAGACCCAGTAAGTGTGATTCATGTGATTCAGGATAGAGACCAGGTTGTTAGCAACAGCTTGTTATTCCAGTCCTCACAGGTTACTCTCTGTACCCTCTAAGATATACCCCAGGAGGGGCACAAGTAGTAGCCTAGCAGTTAGAGCTAGGTTATACTGTTTAAGTGGACCCTGGCAAGATGTTGAGCCGAATCTGAAGCCTGCAAAAGACCCAGTTAAATTCTGGGCCAAAGATAGCAACTAATTTCTGCCTTAAAAATATGAAGCACGCAAAAAAGCAACAGGCCTATCATTATTGTCAAATCATGTGTCAAAAGTACAAAAACACTTTGCGAGGTTTTTATGCAAGAGATCTAAAGCATTTCAAATTACAAGAGAGCTTACATACAAATAAAAAATAGAAAAAGTTTAAAGGTCCAATCCTCTTCTACCTAGTCCTGCTCTCTAAGAGTCTTCATCAACTGTACCACCCTCCAAAAGCTTGCCTGAGCCTTCAGTTCTTGGGCCATGTCTTGTTGCTCACTCCAGACAGCTGCATAAGGTTTAAACTTGGCAAATGCAGTTCAGCTGAAGCCTCCTTACCACTTCTAATGCCAACAGCATTGTTTTTCAAATTGTTTTTTAAAGTAGCTTTGTAAATAACTAGTACAAGTCATTACTCTCTTTCTCCTGCTGGCTTTTGACTGAAACAGGTAAATATAAGTCTGGCGGAATCTGTAAAAGTGATGTATTATTCAACAGAGATATGATTTTTTCAAACCCTTTAAATTCATAACTGCATCATATCTGTGATATGCTCTATGTATTTCACTACTACTCTACTGTTTGTGCCATGGTCTTGATTGAAGAGATGGGCAATCTGAGGTATGGAAACTGCTTTGGCTTACCACATGGCAGGCAAGGCAAGCAAATGGCACAGCCCAGCAGCATAGGCTGTTCAGCATTTGTACTCCCACCAAATGTTCCTATAAATGTTCTCTTCCTTTTTTCCACTCAAGTTCAAAATTTCCCCTTCCTACCTGGCTCTACAGTTATTTATCTTTACGTGGAAAGCTCTGTGGTTGTTTCACTGCTAGACAAGTTTACGTTTTAATAATTGCCTATGCAGAATTACACAAGCTGGGAAGGCAAAAAATGAAGTACAAAACCGACATTCCAAAACAGAGTGAGTTTCCCACTGTAGAAATTACAATGGTAGTTAGAGTTTTGCAATTATAAAAATGCTTTGAATATGAAAAGGAAATATGAAAAATGAAAATACTCTTGGTGTCGCTAACATCCTTGCATGGTGAAAAACTGCAAGGTAGTGTTCTTAACACATCATTTACAGGGAGAAGGTAATAGCCAACAGGCTCTAAAAGCAGATGAAATACCACACATGAGTTAGCACTCTCTCCATACATGCATCAATGCACGCATTATAAATACTGTCAAAATTTGGCTTTTGTGGTTACAGGTGGTATGCCAATTAAAACCCCCTTAACCTTTATACACACATTTTCTGCATTTAAGTTACATGTATTTAGTTACACGGTCTCCTTCAACCTATTAACATAATCAATATCTTGTTTATATGAAGACGTTCAAGACAGAATATCTTTTGAAGAAGAAAACTTCTCATTTTTCCTTTAGATTAGAATAAGATGTGGCTAGCAATCTGTTCCCCTTAATAAGAATGTCATTAAAGAAGAAAAAGAGTGTTTTGACTGACAACCTACTATGCATGAAAAACATGCAGATCATGATGTAGTCAATAGCAGTGGCCTCGTTCAGGGTCAGGTCCCAAAATCATGGTCATAACTGGTACAGCAACATCAGATTACTATCACATTCCAACTTGTTAAAGCTAATCCTCTCTTACGACCTTATGGGCATGCATCTTGGGGTGCAGAAAGGTATGCAGAATTCCCTGTTTCCAGTTTAAGTTCATATATTTAGTTGCTTTCTTCCAAAATCCAGAGACAGAAGTTGCTCAGCAAATTTCTCCACAAACATGCCTTTCCTTAGAATGTCATAGGCAATGGGGTTTGGATTTGTGGGATTTTTTCCTTCAGCCTACATGGGCTACCTGACCTCAAATAACATCTTCCAACAGAGAAAAAAGGAAGGAGTGAAAGAAAATGCCTACTTTTTCATGCCAATCACACATTCCACTGCCTTTTTAGTTTCTGTCTCCTGAAGCCTCTGATTAAATGTGACTTTCTACTTGTTCATGGAGTGGTTATTTTGCATGGAGTGTCACTGGCTCAGAAATAAACATTTTGTCAAACACAAAGCATCACAGACTGATTTTTTCAGCAAAACAGGGGTGGTTTCTAGCACCCCTGAACTGAACTGAAAAGCTAAATGCAGATTTATCAACCCCAGAAACTAAATGTTTTCCTGATTTAATCTTTTTTGTCTATTTTTATCTATAAGCAGAAATACCCCGTTTCTCTCTCCCTCAGGATATACACTTTACTAAATGCAATGTATACATACTTTATCTGCTTATGTTTCTGCCAGTGAATTGAAGGCTATACGTTAGTCCTGGCTTGTGATTATTGTTCATGATCTGAAATATGTTCTAGCAGTTCTGGTTTTCTTGCATCTGTATGTTAAATAATATTGTCTATTTATCACGGCCAAAAACAAATGTTCATAGCCACAAAGTCAGCATTTGGTTTTGTTAGGGTTCTTTGCACATGGTGTACGTTTGTAGGAAGGGTTGTAAGAGGAAAATTCATATACTGGAATTCACACAGGGCCTACAGTTGTTTCTCAGTAAGTAAATTCAGTGACAAGAGAGAAAAGCAGAAAGATAACATTAAAAGTATCCAAAAAGGATAGGCACTTTGGATAAAGAACAATGTCTTTTAAAACTGCACATGTTCAAGGATGTGAGCAAGGATACCAGGTGCCTGCAACTGTCAGCAATCTATAGGAGTATCCCTGCATTGATCAACCAGCTCTTCTAGCAAGTACATTTAGCGACCACTCTGCACAGGGAAATTTCAGGTAGTTAAAAGCTCATAAGAGAAAATTGCAGTTGGCATCCTCAAATCTTGACATTTGTGACAAATGTTAGCTTGCCAGTGTGAGGCAGTACAGCACCTCATCTACCGACTGAGGCTAAGACAGAAAACAAAGATTCAGTGTTTGCTCAAATGGCCAATGGAGATAGTCTTGTGTTAACTCCATCCATAGGCTGAGCCCGCTAGACTTGCACCAGCTGTGGTACAGAGACACTGCTGGTTCATGCCGTGCCTCAGTTAATGAGCATAGCTGCAAGGCTGTATATTTTCCTTCAGACCCTTTGCCAAGACATAATATAGAGTGTACTCAGAGATACAGACACTCAAATTGCATTCCAATTTCTGCCTTGGCTTGATGTTTTCAGATAGGTTCCATTGGTCAAAATTTTCCAAACAGCCTTCAAGCTTGGATGCCTTCACCGCTGAAGGAAATCAGGCTTATACTTAGGAAGCAGATTGCTTACATTTGGCTGACACATCTAAGGCTGTTTGCAGGAACACAAAACCTGCACTAGCTGCTTTTGAAAATGCTACTGTCAAAACCTTCATGCCTCTAATTTTCAGCCCTGCAACTGAATAATATGCCTACAAATATTTAAAGAATATTCTTTAATACTTCCGTTAGAAATGCTGTAATACTGATAATTAGAATACTGATAATTCAGAATACTGAAACAGAAGATAAGATTTCCTGGCTTGCTCTGTGCAGGTATATCAGATTCCTGGTCTTCACTTACCTTGGCAAAGTTGGCTAAAACTATGTTCAGATACAAATTGCTCTACCCTATAAACAGTCCTGTATGCAAAATAGCTACGATGAAATTCATCACAGTGAAGACCAAGTCCCGTACTTAGGAACAATGTGAAAACAAATGGCAAGACAATAAAAACCATTGGCAGGATTTGAGATCTGTATTAAACCGTAGGCAAAATATAGATTAAAGATAGGACACTATTACAAAACTAAAATTAAAGGAAAGAAAAAGTACACCACTGTCATGCCAGCATATGCACTAGGAATATTCCACATAAAAGAGAGAAACTATTTTTCTTCACTAAGTCTTATTAAGGCTTCAGCTGCAACATTGCATTGCAGAACAGTTTTGGTTACCACGCTTTTCAAAAGTCCAAAGTGGAGAAGAGGTTCAGAAAATATGACCTACGAAGAGAGACTGAAGAAATTTGGTTTGTTTAGTCTAGAAGGCTGAGGGGAGACATGATAGCAGGTTTTCATGCATGAAAGATTGCTTGTAAAGGGGCAGTAACCAATCTCTCTCTATGTTCACTGAAGGAAGGACAAGAAGAAATCACAGCAATTGGCAATAAAGAAAACCATGTTATGAAAGCGCCTCTACAAGTAGAGAGGTGTAAGCAAACTGCACGGGGAAGCTGTGGAATGTCATTGAATAAGAGGTTTACAAAAACAGGCTGGGCAATTATCCCTTTGGGCTGGTCTGCTATACACGAGCCTGGTTTACTGTGGAAGACTGGATTAGACTGACAATTATCTGAGATCTCAACCCCATTCTTCTATTCTTTCCCCACACACTGCTGCTATCATTCTAGAGTAGTGTCTACAACACAGAATTTTTACAAAAACAAGGAGTAGTTTGGGTTCCTTTGTACTTGCATGCCATGCTGCACATCTCATCTCACCTAGTGCTCTGTGCTCCGAGATGTCTCATACTGACAACCTCATGTATCTACTCCATGTCCTCAGTTCCCATGTCCTCACTTCATCTGCATACTGTCTGGGAATAAAGAAGCAAACATTGGGACTGGTTAAGAGTGTTTGCAAATAAAAAGCAGGGATGGGGCAGCTGAATGGTTCATAGAAGCAGCTGACTGACACCTTTACCTGTCTAATTTGGGTTGTCTTTCTATACCCAGCTGACAATTTTCACATGACTTTTTAGAACGTCTTTAAGACTTCTCCTCTTCAGTAACATTTGTGTTTGACTGTGTTTGAAAACAGATTTAAAGCTACTGGGAAGAGAAGGGGAGGGCAATCTGTTACACAGAGACAGCCCAACACAGTAATCATGTATGCCTCGTTTCCTTAAAAAATTAGGTCAAAACCAAAATCTACCCCTACTAATTCCACTTCATTCCAATCAAAGCTAGAATAATCTCGATTACTATGTTCTCAGGTCCTAGCAACTATTTCCACTGCCATGTTTCCTAGACTGAGGTACTTGCTAACAAAGGCTATAAAAGACTATGCTCATCTCTGAATTCATGGCCCACATGTCCCACAGTGAATTCTAATCAGACTTCCCTAACATCGAGTGAAAGCAGAACTGTTGTAGAACAGTGCTGGTGCTTTAGTCCTTTCTTGCAGATCAAGCCTTTCGCCTCAAAGGGGTCATAAGAAGTTCTTCACACTAAAGATCAAATGATTTAATTTCTCTAATGTTACTGGGAGTTGCCAGATTGTCCTATTTCAGGTTCCTAAGCCTTGTTTCACGTAGAGGTGGCTGGATAGTGAGAAAGATTAGTTTTATTTTTTCAGGGGAGGGAGGTATGTGCTACACATCACCCTTGTTTATCTCCTGGATGACTCTGTCCAGAACAGTTTACTGTGCCCCACATGCTGTGCAGCTAGGCAACACTATGATATCAAACTGCCGAGACAACTTTCTCAAAATTTCCTCCCATTCCAAATAATAATTAACATGACACAGTTTGGGAGATGACTGTAATTGCTATAGGTATTATGCTATATGTGATCTGAATTTAGAAAGCATGAGTCACAGCAGGCTGCACCTCTAATAAAGCAGTGAAAGAACCTAATCCTGACAAATTTTATTCATTCCAGTAGTCCTTATTCATGCGAGCAAGTCAATGGGGCTAACGATGTATCTAAAAATTACAAGAATAAGAGAGGCTTTGCAGGATTCAACACTGCTGCTACCACCTCCAGGATAAAGAAAAGGCAAGACTCAAGCTGAAATTGCAAGAAATGTGACCATATTTTCTATTACTTTTCATCTCATGAATGTACATTATGCCGTTTGCAGTTCCATTAAGTGGCAAACTGCACGGGAGTTTCAACTGGGGTGTGTCAAGGCTTCTTAGTCATAAACTTCATAGGTCATTTTATTTGCTCAAAATAATCTCTTGGCAAGACATCTTACTTCCCTGCCCTCAAGACATTGTAATAAAAGCCTGCAAATAGCTATACCAGGCAATTTCTTTTTCAGTCTCTTTCCTCAACATGAAACGGAATCTCTTCCAGTCTGTGTTCTTCCTAAAGTGTCTGCTGTTACTCTGCATGTGCACATTGTGCAACAGCTGCTGCGTAAAACCGCTGCAGAAAGGGCTGCAGGATAAGAGAATGTCTAAATCCTGATATTTTTTTACTTTACAGCTCAACAGCAAAGTTCAGCATTTGCCATATCTTAATCTAGACCAAGTTCATAACACGGATAAACTGTAATATGGGATGCTCTATCAGGATTTGTGAAAGCAGAAAAAAGCAGATAGCTACCTGTGCTGTGATATCATGGATGGGAAATAATAAAACGGACTTTTTATTTTGTATTTCAGTGGCTTCTAGACACTACATTTTAAGCAACTGGCTTTTAAGCAACTCCCCAGCACATCGCTTCCTAGCACAAAGTTAATCTTCCTTCTCAGAAACACTTTTCTGTTTATTCATCACTTCTCTTAGTTATTTTAAATGCATATCTTTCAAGTTGTGTAATGACAGCACAATCCTTTTTTAATATACACGTTATTCACTTTCACAGCCACATGATTGCCAGCAACACCCAGCTATGTATTGCACAGATCTTTCAATACCCTGTCCCCTGATGCTTAAAAGATATTATGCAATATGAAATAATGGCATTATTGAGTCCTGTATTGGATCCATCATTAATTGATTGCTTCTGCCTAATTAAAAGAAGAATAGAACAGAGTAAAGGTTTACATACAATATGGCATTTTGTTCAAATGTGGTTTCATGCTGTGGTAAAACGTGTATGTTCTGTCTTGTGTATAATCAAGTCTTACCTGATTGTGTAATGCAAAGTTAATGCTGGAGACAAGAGATGCTCTGTTTGATAGGTGAACATAAACTTCTCTTTTTTACTTCACCTAGTGATTATCTCATGAGGAATGTAAGTTCTGCAGCTGCTTGTGTACAACACACAAAAACACACTGGGACACACGCTGCTAACGGGCTCAAATAAGCAGCTTCCATTTACTTCATGGGATCAAAGATCCCAGTATGTAAGCATACAAACGTATGTACTTATGCTCACCTCCTCTGAGCAAAACATTTGAAAATGCATGTCCACAAGTATGCTCTGAATTCTAATGAAAACCAAGAAAACTCTACCACGCGCTTGAATTTGAATACACACTCCAGTGATTCACTGACTAGAAATACTTTACCGAGGCAGAGACTAGGTGCCTATATCTAAGGTTACCTTTGATCCACTGCTGACAAAGGAAGTACATGAAAAAGCCTTTTGATATGGAATACTAGGTTTTTTCCTCTTTGTTCCTCTATAGACAAAGGAAACCCACTTGAACTTTGAAGTACAGTATACGTTTTCAGTTTCAGGAATGGAGTGGGGAAGTAATTTTTGCTTCATACTGTAAATTCTATCTCCTAAAAAGAAATACTTTTTCCTTCTGTGGAAAAAAAGGCTTAAAAATTATTGAATAGATTAATTTCTCCTCCAGTATTAAATCAAACTAGTAGTAAACAAATGTACTGTGGACCCATTATAATTCAGAAGAAATTCAGCTAAAAATACCACTTCTTATTAAGGCGTTAAGGCTCAGCTCAATAAACTGGCTATCCATTAATCAGAGGTTGCAATTTCCCATACATTTTTGATAGAGGATCAGGTCTGCATTTGATGCAAGAACTTCAAAGACCAAAAAAATCCAGTCTGATTTGTGTACACAGGCAGACTACAGCCATGGTTTGCACAGGGAATATGCCTGCAAAGAAAGAACACGGATAAGCAGAACCTCCTTGTCAAGCACATATGCACCAACATATTTTTAAACTATAATTTATATAGAATGACTTTTGTAGACACAACACAGATTTGCCAAACAACAATGTCCTGGATTCCACACCAAAGGGGAAGGATTATATGCTACATTCAAATCTGTGCCCCTCCAGCAGGTATCTGTCTCCTCTGGGAGATAACCATTAGCTTCCTTACGGATAGCACAATAAGCGCCAACAGAGGATACGCCACAGGAAGTCCTAAATGGCAAGATTCTTCTCATCTGACATTTTAATCACTGAAACTAAACTACTTCACTGTTTCTTTAGGAAACACAGAGAACTTCTAAGAGGGGATTCATATCATCCTAAAATAAATGAGATCTTCTGAAGACTCTATTTGACAGAGGAATCACCTGACCAGCAAATCTAGACAAAAAGTCTACCTTTCATATGGCAGGCGCAATGAATTCCACCAGAAAACAAGTTACAAGAACTGTGTGTCATGAAAACTTTTTAGATTTTGCTAGAATAATAGCAATAAATAATAATAAACAAGCCAGCTCCCTTTATCTTGATTGCTATGCCATCAAGCTGATATTTTATATATTCATGCATTTATATTCATATACTCTATACCTATATAAAAACATGTACTGCCTATTTTTAAACCTTTCTTTCTATGTGACTAAAACATAGCAGATAGACTAGTGTGAATTGTTTCAGTACCATTCATTTCAGTAGTAACATTCCAATGTGCATTGTCTGTCCCCTGTCCCCTTAATTACAGTTTCATCACAGGTTATTAAAACTCTTTTTTCTATTTATGTAACTTTAAATTTAAAAAAAAAATAATAAAACTCTTCCTGCATTCTAGGGGATAACATTATAAAGATATTCTAGACAGCAGTTCTTACCTAGAGAAAAATTCACTAGTTTTATTACAGAAACCTTGTACTTCTTTGTGGTTTGTCCCAGAATAAAACCATACTTGAAACCATACTGATTATTTTTTTTCTGCTGTTCTTTCTTGTACCTTACCATTATGCTTCTGGACATGAAACACTCATATGATACAATAAGATACGATATGACCCAATATGATGATTGATATGATAGTGCATTCACTTTGCTCCTCAGCTTCCTGGTGAAAGGAAGATACTGACTGCAAGAAGGGAGCAAAATCATCTCAACTAATATAAAACGTGACCTATTAGAGAGCTCAGACAAGTTGAAGATCCATTTCCTCAGTCTTTGTTTCCAACTTCAGCACTTCAGAAACCTCAGTCTTGTCTGTACTTTGGTCCCACCCCTCCCACTGAAAATTAATCTGCTTGTTCAAGTCAATAAAGAGTTTATAAAAAGCTCTGACATTTTTCACTGAAGGGTTTACACCGTAAGCAAAGTTATTCTGTGTGTAGTAACTGCAAGAGTCCCAATTAATTCTGGATATATTACCAATTAAATTAACAGTAGAAACTATTTATTCAGATTTTGAGGGTATCATGAACATACTAAATTAGGCTGAGCCAATGGCTACAATGGAGTGAGACCACATTTACACTCACAGAAGTGAAACCATTACCAATGTTCTCCCAAATATTTACTGTGCATCCATTACTTTTTTCAACTACTTTTTTTTAGTCTCAAATGAAGCAACTCTGTAAGGCTTTGGATGTGTAAGAATATTCTGCAGTGAATATTCAATGAAAATAAAAAAGGACCCTCAACTCAAGAGAAAGCAAGGAAAAGGGTGCAACTCCAGGACTGAGGGCAAGCAAGTGAACAACAGATTGATCACATAAAACATCTATGCACTCCCGAGCCCTGGCTACCAGTTTTAACAGAGCTCACATTCTTGAACACATCCAAATGACAACAGGTAAATTCCACTAAAAACGTTTCAACAAGTCAGTCATCTCTTGCCTACTAGAACAGAGCTAAGTGTCAAATTCCAGCATCAGCTATAAGGATGTATTTTGGTCTGAGCTCCACAGAAGTCAACAAAGCTAGGTTTACGTACTGATAAGAATGTGAACCTACAAGTGCAGCACATGCTGATATTATGCGTCAGATTTTGACCTCAGTCATCGTGGTGTATTTCTAATGTAATCAGATAGTTCAAAGCTGAATTGCCCGGCTGACACTCCAGAGGGCTGTGCCACTATCCAGTGTGACCTGGACAGGTTGGAGAGCTGGGCAGAGAAGAACCTAAAGAGGTTCAACAAGGGCAAGTGTAGGGTCCTGAACCTGGGGAGAAAGACTTCTGGGCACCGATATAGGTTAGGGGCGGATCTGCTGAAAAGCACTCCTGAGGTGAAGGATATGGGACTCCTAGTAGACAGTAAACTATGCATGAGCCAGCAATGTGCCCTTGTCACCAAGAGACCCAATGGAATCCTGGGCTTCACAGGGAAGAGTATGGCCAGTAGGTGGAGGGAGGTCTTTCTCCCTCTCTACTCTGCACTGGTGAGGCCACAACTGGAATACTGCATCCAGTTCTGGGATCCCCAGTTCACAAGACACAGGGCAGAGCATCCAGCATAGGGCAACAAAGGTGATTAAGGGATTGGAGCATATCCCTTATGAGAAAAGGCTGAGAGAGCTGGGACTTTTTAGCCTGGAGAAGGCTGAGGGGAGACCTTATTAATGCTTATAAGTATATTAAGAGTAGATTGAAGGAGAATGGAGCCAGACTCTTTTTCGTGGTTCCCAGTGACAGGACGAAGGGGCAATGTGCACAAGCTGGAACATCGGAAGTTTCATTCAAATATGAGGAAAAACTTCTTTAAGGTGAGGGTGACAGAGCACTTGAACAGGCTGCCCAGGGAGGCTGCAGAGTCTCCTTCTCTGGAGACCTTCAAGACCCGCCTGGATGCAGTCCTAAGTAACGTGCTCCAGGCAATCCTGCTTTAGCAGGGGAGTTGGACTAGATGATCTCTAGAGGTCCCTTCCAACTCTGACAATTCCATGATTCAATGATGTTTTAAAGGCATTACTTAAAATGTAAAGATGGGTCAAAATTACAGAACCTCACAATACTCATCAAGCAGCAGTATTCTGATAAAAGATCACAGATTCATCCACACACCTTCGGATGAAATAAAGAGATACATTTTGGACATAATTTTTCGCTTTGAAGTGGACAGTTCCTGGTTGCCTGCCTCAATCTCCTCACTCCATATAAAAATATGTTTAAGGTTCTCTCACTGCCTTTCAAATCTAACCTCAACTTGCCTTATTGCCACATGAAGAAAAGCTTGATCATAACACCCCAGGTTCCAAGTCACGAGCTCACATGAGCAGCAGCCCTTTTGGCTTCCATGAAGCAATCCATCAAGGAAACACACTGGTATACAAAGGGCTTTGTGGGCTGACCACTAATTATAACAACCTTTCAATTAAACCTGGCTAGGGAGGATCAGTCAGTGTCTCTTTCTCCCTCTCTCCCTTCTCTCTTCCTGGCGGGGCTCTCATCATCACCATCATCTCTCTTCTCTCTCAGTTTTTTATCTGGAGACACTTGAGGTTTTTCTTCTATGAATCATTACACAATAAAAAAGCCTACTTCAGATCTTAAGTTAAAAGGGCAAACAATCATCTTGGCTTTACCCTAATATATACAATTCTGCAGCTATCTCATTCTTTGGGTCAAGAATTTCCCAAGGCATTTCCTGGGATAATCTGCAGAGCAGTAATGCCTTCCGACTGCCCGATGGGTTTTACACAGTTTCAGTTTAGAGTCCAACTCAGTCAGTGCGCAGGGTTGCCAAGCTCACTGTGACTCTCCCTCACCACACACGCAATTGCCTGACGAGATCCTTCTCCTTCGCTGACACTCAGCTTTCCACAGGAGCACATGCCAAGCATACAAAGGCCGGGGAAGGCAGAGGAACTAACCATTTTTGGAATTCTATTACTTCAAAGCCCTTTCAAATACTCAAGTCACTTTTGGTCGTACAGGGTATGACGTGACGTAAAGGACCTGCCTTTTTAACCTTGAAAGGCTTCCCTCTTACCTGAAATCCGGATTACACGGGAAGTTCTTGGCTGAAGTAGCATTAGTCATTTTGTTCATTAAACAAAGTCACTACGGGAGATTCTCAGCTGTGGGACAGTTAGTCACTTCATTCCTTAAGTGGCAGTCCTTAACCGAGGGTCATCCGCGTGCATCCTTCCCCAAAGACAAGGACAAGTGGGGAGGAATGACGAAGGCGCCGGGACCCCGCTTCCCCCGGCCCACTTCTCCCCCGCCATCGCTCCCCTCTGCCCCCGCCGCGCCGGGCCGCATCCTCCCCAGGGCGGGCAGAGGCGAAGCGGGCAGTCACATTACTGTCACTTGTGTGGACCCAGTGCCCCGTGTGCTGTGTGTCACAAAGACCTGGCAGCAAGAGAAGCCTTTAATTAAGCGAACTGAGTTAATTAAGTGAAGATTGCTCTCCCTAAGTCGCTCCAGACAGCCTCAAGGCACACCTCGGGCCGCCAGCGGACACCTGAGGCAGGTTGAGGCCCTCCCGAGGATACCCAGGGGCAGGGCCGGGCCCGGACACCCCTACCCCTCGGTGCGGNCCACCGAGCCGCCGGGGCGCCCGCCTCCCGCTTCCTGCCCCGCCGCCGCTGATTGGCCCGCCGCGCCCCGAGGAATGCGAGACACCCGTTAAAGGCGCGAGCGGCGCCCGGCGCCCGCAGAGTCCCGGCAGCGACGCTCCCCTCAGGCAGCGTTACCCTCACAGCGATCCCCTCACACCGGGACCCGCCGCCGGCACAGCCTCAGGATATTAGTCTCCGGTGCCCGCATCGCTCTCCCGGCAGGTAAGTGCTGAAGCAGCGCTGGCTGTGCCCTCTCCGCGGACACCTGCCCCCGGTGCCGCTGCGCTGGGTCCCGGTCGCGGCGGCAGCGCGGTGACTCGCTTCCCTGTGACTGTCCCCAGGCTGGTGCGGAGACAGACCCTTGCCATGGGGCCGACGGCTGCGCTCTTCCTCCTCCTCATGCTCGGCGCCCCCGAGGCCAAGCGCACCGCAGGTAAGAGCCGGGCGGTTCGGTGCTCGGAGCAACCGGGGAAGGGGCGACAATAAAGAAGAGAGCACTTCTCGGTGTCTGTGTGGGCAGCTGGAACCGTGCTTCATCGGCGGTGAAGGGCGCCAAAGCTGCCAATGGACAAAAACTTTCCAATTTGAGCATCAGCTAGAGCGGGGAACTTTCCCCGGTGTGGAATTCGTGTAGCCTCCAGAAACAAAAGGGCAGAGCCTCCAGGGGCTGTCCGCCTCTCTCTTGGGTAGAGGAAAGGGGGGATGAGATGTAGGAACCGGCTGAAGGAGTGGGGCAGTGGGCTGCTGTGTGGTGCTGCAGAGAAGTGGCTACCATCCTTGCTGTCACCCTGCTGGACTCAGTAAGCTCGCTGTGCTGTATCCCAGCCCGGGAATATTGCACTCGGGGCATCTGCTGTTTCTCCTCTGCTAGAGACTAAAGAGGTGCCGGAACGGCTGCTACCTTTGTGTGTCAGTCAGAGGGTACCTGGCGTTTCTGTACCGACTGGCTCCTGTACAAGAAGGCACATGTGCTGCCGCACAGCAGCTCCTGGTGGGAGTGCCGTGGAGCGACTGCGCTCCGATGTGAGGCACTGTGCCTTGTGTGGTATGCTCCACGTTAAGCAATCCTGGGGGGTATGCACCTCCTCAGCCTCTTGTCACTTGCTCATGATGCTGCTTCTGTTCTCTCTGCAGAGTCCAGGAGTGATGATAACAGCGTCTTCGATCTCTTTGAACTCATCGGCTACATTCGCAAGGGAGCCGGGCGCCGGGCACCCGGGGTGTACCTGGTGAAGGGACCAGAATCCTCCAGCCCTGCCTACCGCATTGAAGATGCCAGTCGCATCCCTGCTGTCCCTGACTCCAAGTTCCAAGACTTATTAGATGCCATCCATGCTGAGAAGGGCTTCATCCTCCTGGCCACTCTCCGGCAAGCCAAGAAGAGTAGAGGCACACTGCTGTCCGTGGAACAGAAAGATGGCTCTGGTCATGTCTTCAGTCTAGTATCAAATGGCAAGGCAGGCACCCTGGACCTGAGCCTTTCTGGTGATGGCAAGCAGCAGGTAGTGTCAGTGGAGGATGCCTTGCTAGCTACAGGACACTGGAAGAACATCACCCTGTTTGTACAAGAGGACCGGGCTCAGCTCTATGTGGGGTGTGAGAAAATGGAGAATGCTGAACTGGACATGCCCATCCAGAACATCTTCACTAGGGACCTGGCCAGCAGTGCCAGGCTCCGTATTGCCAAAGGGGGAGTCAATGACAACTTCCAGGTAACAATTTTGCTTATGTTTTTAGTCATCTGCCTTGAAGGTGCATTAACTACTTAACCAGCCTAAGTGGCTATGAAGACAGGGGTAACAGGGAGAAAGGGGTTCCACCACTGACTAGTTTGTGTCCATCTGAACCTCTAAATCTACTGAACTTTAATGTAATTTCAAGGGTGAAGCACTAGATTTGCAGGGACAGAACTTTCTGAAGCAGTAAGAAGGCACTAAAGTTAGTTGTGGCTTCATTGCTCAGCTTCTTATATGAGGTTCAGAAATTCATAGGCTCCTTCCTGCCTGGAGAGTTGCCAGGTCCTTGCGGTCAAGGATGAGAATGTTAGGAAGCAGGGCTTGTTATCATTAATGAGAACAAAGTAACATGTTTCACTTTGCCATCTGTCTGTCACGAAGTTACTGTTAAGTGACCTTAAGTGCCTACAGGCTCTCTCCATTACAGTTGTTCTTCTTTCCCTTGCAGTCACTGCAAGTAGCTGTAATTCTCCCTCTGTCCACAGGGACTGCTGCAGAATGTGCGGTTTGTGTTTGGAACAACTCTGGAAACTATCCTGAGGAACAAAGGCTGCTCCAGCTGTAAGTTTGCAATCTTCTGAATCCAATGACCTATTAAAAATAAGATTCCTCATTACGTTAGAAAGACAAGTCAAAACAGAACTCAGAAGTATGCTGACATGCAAACCCATGTTGCATAAGAAATAAGATTACATTTCTGCAGGCACCCTAATGAATCTGGTGGCAGCTGTTTAGCAGGTGTTACCTTGGAATGATAACTGCGTGTGGTAAAAAATGCATTGACTTTATGGGTGTTTTTGACTCTTAGCCACTAGTGCGACCATTACTTTGGACAACCCCATCAACGGTTCCAGCCCAGCTATCCGCACTAATTACATTGGCCATAAAACAAAGGACATCCAAGCAGTCTGTGGTTTTTCCTGCGATGAACTAACAAATATGTTTGTGGAACTCCAAGGGCTCCGATCCATGGTTACAACACTTCAAGACAGGGTTCGCAAAGTGGTGAGTGTTGGTTAAATTCATGGCACCTTTCATTAACTAGCACTTAGCCAGTGAATTATAACCTGCCCTTTGAGAGCCTTGGTAAACAGTAATAACTTTACTCAATTACTTCTGTGGAAAAAGGTATTTTCTGTATTAACTTCTAAGTACTTTCTTTCTCCTTCTCTCCCGTGCTCCCTCCTCCCCCTTCCACTCTTCCTTAAAGACTGAAGAAAATGAACTGATTGCTAAAGTGGTCCAGATCACTCCTGGAGTGTGCATTCACAATGGAGTCCTACACAAGAATAAGGAAGAGTGGACTATTGACAGCTGCACTGAATGTACCTGCCAGGTAAGATTCCTCACATTTTATAAATCATCTGTATATAAATTCATGAGTTGAAATTAACAGATGACACTGTTAGACAGTGAATCCTGTGCAGAACTGGGCATACGACAGTAGCCAGAGAATTATCCAGTTTATTTTATCGTACTAGTTCTCTGTTATAAATGCAGCTTTCATGCAGTGTTACAACAGCAGTATTTCAGAAAACTATACAAAACATCGCTCTGATTCTGCTGCTAACACACTTCTGGATCATAAATTTGGGGAATGCCTGTATTCTTTACATAAGATCAAGAGTAAACAGGTCAGCATTAATAAAACAAATTTAGAGTGCTATCAGCTTTCCTCCTTGGAATGGTTTAGATCCACTTTCTGTTGTTACTGAACCTTCTGCTGGCTTAGTAGGAATAGACATTCCAGTGCTTGGTAAAGACTCTTCACAAACTTCCAGGGTTTTTATTTATCTAACAAGTGTTTCTAGCTCTGTTCCATTGGTTGTTATAGATTATAAGGAACAGCAGTCGCTCTCAGATTTCAGTTTTGATATTTCAGTCCCAGGATCACCTGGCAAGATATTTATGCTTTGTGTTCTGCTTCTGTGGAATGTTGTAAAACTGTACCAAAATACACAGTTTCAGAGTTTCTTTAAACTCATTTGCTTGCTCCCTTTAGCTGTAATTACATATACCTTAGTAAAAGCATCTTGGAATACCAGACTACCAAACAGTGGGTTAACTGGCCTGCCTTTTAGTTTAGAAACTAAAGGCTGGGTATTTGTACACGTGCAATCCAAGTTCTGCTTTTGCTTCTATAGGTCTACATCTTTTTGTCTTGTAGTCAGCAAATGACACTGACCTCTGAATTTGTCTCTTCCCTACCAACCCTCTTACTCAACGTTAGCTGTAATTGTCTTAATGTAGTAATTTTCTTAGGGAGATTAAAATAGTAGTCGTGGGAGCATTCTTCTGACCAAGCTGCTACCTTCTAAAAGCAAAACTATGGGTTGCCCTTTAGCACTCATTGAGATTGGAGGTGGGTGTTCTTACCCTGCCTACTTGGCTTAAAGATCAAAGACTTCTAAGTATAAGTTATAGATTTCATGACTCTTGAGCAGAGTCCACTGAACTCATTTTATCTTTACCATATAATCAGCTTAAATCCATATTAACTGAAAAGAAAGTCAGCTTCTGTCTCATTCCTGTTTCATTCCTTTGAAGCCTGACCTTATACTTTGGATATCACGTGATAGTCTTTTACTCAGGCTGGCATCTGGTAGCTGCTCTTGATCACCTTCTGCAAAACCAAAATACTTCGCCTCTTGTCTGAAAAACAATGAGGGAGAATGGGAATTATATGTACTTTGACTAAAATTACCTGGGACTACAGTTGGGTTGTATTAGCTCTAAATACAAGAGTCTCTGCTTTAGATGTGCTATTATGCTGCAGAAAAGATCTCTTTATCATTTAAGCAGACTCCAGACATTGTTTATATTCCACTTCGTAATTGCAATTCTCACAATTGTTTACAGAACTCTGCCACTATATGCCGGAAAGTGTCTTGTCCTCTCATGCCTTGTTCCAACGCCACTGTGCCTGATGGAGAGTGCTGCCCTCGATGCTGGCGTAAGTCCTTAATACCTTCACACTTCTATAGCACTTGGCTTCATCTAGCTAGACATGTGCTGCTCTAAAGTATACCACGACTGGATATAACCTTGCACCACTGGAGTATGGTTAGCCTGATGCCTCTTTGAGGTTAATCAATTAGGTGATGCATGTAAGCACTGAAACATTTGAGTTCATGGCCTTTATCTTGTACAAGAAGGGAAGATGCATGTGGCCTTTGGGGACAGTTGTGTTCTTTTCTTCTTTTTTTTTTCGTGGGGAGAGAGGTGGGAGAAAAGACTATTGAAAAACACCCACCTGGAGCCTTATTCAGAGCTGTAATAGAACTGCATCCCTTTGCAGCTAGCGACTATGCAGATGATGGATGGTCTCCTTGGTCTGAATGGACTTCGTGTTCTGTGACCTGTGGGAACGGGATTCAGCAGAGAGGGCGTTCCTGTGACAGCCTCAACAACCGCTGTGAAGGATCTTCTGTACAGACTCGGACTTGCCACCTTCAGGAGTGTGATAAGAGATGTAAGCTCTGAATCTACTCACACTGGTAGTAAAACACACTGCTTTTATTGGCATAATGTGAACAGCAAAGATTACCATGTAGCTCTGTCACTGGGATAGACCTAGCTTTAAGGACTTCTATTAATCAGATAAAGGGGAGCAGATAGTTAATGTGGTAGATAGATAGGCATGTTTGGGCACTGCTCCCAGGACAACATCTGAGGTCAGTTTAGATATGCAACT
Organism: Thinocorus orbignyianus; assembly: GCA_013400375.1. Taxonomy (NCBI): domain Eukaryota; kingdom Metazoa; phylum Chordata; class Aves; order Ciconiiformes; family Thinocoridae; genus Thinocorus; species Thinocorus orbignyianus. Next base: position 349,122 of record VXBW01003498.1, on the reverse strand, counting down.
TCTCTAGTGACAAAACAACTTGATCTGTGACTGTGCTGAGGCTATCAAATAGATATGGAGTCTCTGGTACAGTTCTGGTACTGGCTATGTCCTAGGTGCTGTACAGCTGAAATGTGTTCTTCAGAAACTCTCTTAATAACAGGTATCTCTCTCTTGTAGTTAAACAGGATGGTGGCTGGAGCCACTGGTCACCATGGTCATCATGTTCAGTCACTTGTGGCACCGGCATCATCACTAGAATTCGTCTCTGCAACTCTCCGGTACCACAGCTGAATGGCAAACCTTGTGAGGGTGAAGCAAGAGAAAACAAATCCTGCCAGAAAGACCCTTGCCCAAGTAAGTGTGTCCAGGTGGTAAATACTATTCAGTAGCTTAAACAGTGAAGTTCCTGAGTAGTTGCTGTATAATCTATTCCTAGTAGTCTTCTCTCTTTGAACTTAAAGGTGGGGTAGAGAAAACCTCCCAGGTTAGTTTCATCTGAAACTAAACTGTTTTCTGTGGCTCTTCTGTGGAGTCCATTAATTCTGATATTTATGTCTGAGAAATGTCTGAAGTGTTCTCACTGCAAAAGTAATAGTCTTCAGTAAGGTAGAAGCTAGCTGTGCCACTGAATTTAAAGCTATACCTGTCTTCTATCTCCCTCTAGTTAATGGCAACTGGGGACCGTGGTCTCCATGGGATGCTTGCACAGTGACATGTGGAGGAGGACTTCAAAAACGTAGCCGTCTCTGCAATAATCCTGAGCCTCAGTATGGTGGGAAGACCTGTGTGGGTGAAGCTAGAGGGACTCAGGTGTGCAACAAACAGGACTGTCCAATTGGTAAGTAACCATTCTCCTGTAAGCATCTGAAGGTTGCGGACAGTTTTGAAAATACTGATTAAAAAATCTGACAGAAGTCTGTAAAACTCAAATGCTAGAATTTTAAGCAATCATATTGGCCAAATACAGTAATGTAGCAGCATGGTAAGCATCTCTCTCATCTTAACACTTTCTCGTTTTGTTTTTTTTCAGATGGGTGTCTGTCTAATCCCTGCTTTGCAGGGACAACATGTACCAGCTCCCCTGATGGTTCCTGGAAGTGTGGTGACTGTCCTGCTGGCTACCATGGTGATGGAATCCACTGCCAAGATATTGATGAGGTAAGACAACTGGACTTTGCTCCTTGAAAAGGAGTGAAAGAAAATCATAGAATTATAGAATCACAGAATNCTCAGGTCTCAAATCCCAGTGTTCTATAGCACTAACTGTTGTTCTCATCTATTTCAAACTCTTGTATTTCAGTGCAAAGAGGTTCCTGATGCCTGCTTTGTCTTCAACGGAGTGCACAGGTGTGAGAATACTGAACCTGGGTACAACTGTCTGCCTTGTCCACCACGTTTTACTGGGACACAGCCGTTTGGCCGCAGTGTTGAGGATGCCATGGCTAACAAACAGGTACTGTCAATTTGAGAACTGTTGTGAAATCTCACAGTTTCTAAACTGGAAGCACTTACGCATTTCAAGGAAGAAGGACTTGTTACATCTAATAAAACGCCATCCTTTCTGATTCAGAACAGGAGGAGCATTAGGCAGTTTCTATTGGAGCTCAAAATAAGTTTTAAAAATCACTGTCCTCCTCAGCCATGGGAGGTTCAGATGTTACACAAAACCTTATGAGAGTAATTTAACCAGTATTCACTTGTTTTAGTGTTTGGTTTCATTTGAAAATGAATAAGGGTTCAACAAGAAAAAAGACAATTAGTGGTAAAACTGGTACTGGAGTTGGGGAGTGGAAGAAGGTACTCCATGAGGCCTTTTTTATCTGACTGAAGCATCTTTGATCAGAACAAGCATGTATTCTCCGTGTTTTATTTGAAATGCTGGGTAAAGTCGATGGATAAAAATATGTTTTCAGTGGATTTAACTTCTGTGTGGTCTTCTAGGTCTGCAAGCCACGGAATCCATGTACAGATGGAACACATGACTGCAACAAGAATGCCAAATGCAATTACCTTGGCCACTTCAGTGATCCCATGTATCGCTGTGAATGCAAACCAGGCTATGCTGGCAATGGCATAATCTGTGGAGAAGATACTGACTTGGATGGATGGCCAAATGAGAACCTTGTTTGTGTTGCCAACGCCACTTACCACTGTAAAAAAGTAAGGTTATCCTGTTTTCCCATCTGCCATTGTAACAGCCTGTCTGTCTGAGAAATAGACAGAATAGGTTTGAGGTATAAAGCAAGTCTCTGTCTAGTTAGAGCTATTAAACTACCTTCTCTGCAAATGAAACTGGTAAAATGCCCTTCTGTGTAGGGAGACCATTTTTAAGGTATTGCTAGGAGGCTCTTGCTGCAGCTCTAGATATTCCTGCATTTTCCTGGGGGGGAAATCATGCAAACTGTCACAGGCCAATCTAGTTTAGGCTATGCCTGTATCAGCTTTGCTCTGACAGATAATCTGTTTCTAGGGGAAGAAAAATAAGGTGATATTCTCAAAGGTAGCCAAATCTTTGTTTTAGAAAGCCATAGTCCAAGTAATGTTTACAACTTCATCTCGTATTAATGACTAGCTAAAATTTGAGACAACTACAGCAAGATAACACCTACCTGAGGTATTATGACTTTGCCTAATGATTAGATTTTACCTGCTAAAATCCTGTTGTAATAATGCCAGGAATAAACACATCTGTATGCTTTGTCCTTTCTAGGATAACTGCCCCAATCTACCCAACTCTGGGCAGGAAGACTACGATAAGGATGGGATTGGTGATGCCTGTGACAGTGATGACGACGATGATGGTATTCCTGATGACAGGGTAAGACAACACAGAAGAACGGCCTTTGAGAATGCAGCTCTCCCGTTCCCCTTCCTAAGGCTGGGGTCTAAATTTCTGACCTTAATCTTAACAGAGGACCATAGGAAATTGCTGGCACGACAGCTATCCTAGAAACCCTTAGATATGCATAACTATGCAGACAAACTTTCTGCAGCTGGTTGAGCTTTGGAAGGGAATCTTTTTTCATTCAGCCATCCCTACGCTCGTGCAGGCAGTGGGGTGTTCTGAGATGGAAGCATTCTGGTTTTAACTGTTTCCCTGCCTTTCATTTCTCCTTTTGTTTAGTGGTAGAAGCATAAGCAGAATCTGCTTGAAGCTTTATTTTGACTCCTTTTAAAGCTTCACTTCTCTCTTGCTCTTGCAGGATAACTGCCCATTCATCTACAACCCACAGCAGTATGACTATGACAGGGATGATGTTGGTGACCGCTGTGATAACTGTCCCTACAATCACAACCCTGATCAAACTGACACTGACAACAATGGAGAAGGAGATGCCTGTGCAGTGGATATTGATGGAGATGGTAGGTGGCTTCTCATCACTCCTTTATGGGGTTTTCTAATCATGGGTTGATCAAACGTGCTACTGATTTCCTACCAGAATTTCATTCCTGAACATTTTGGCACAGTTAAATTCTAGCCCTACTTTCACAGGCAGTAGGAACAGAAGCGTGCAGCAGAGCTAGTGACGAGTCAAATTTCAAAGCATTCAAATTCTGCTCAAAATGCTTTCAGAAACGTACTAAGAATGGTGTGCTGGCTTTATTCAGTCCTTTGCAGTATTTAAATGCTTAACTTTGATTCCCAGTCTCTCCTTAATTTTGCAGGGGTCCTTAATGAAAGGGACAACTGCCAATATGTCTACAATGTAGACCAGAGGGATACAGACTTGGATGGTGTGGGAGATCAGTGTGATAACTGTCCTCTGGAACACAATCCTGACCAGGTAAGGGATTGCATTATATAAACAGAAGACTATAAAAATATAGTATGTTATGTATTGTAGAAAATATTCGGACAAGTTACAGCTTTAATTTGACTTGTCACAAATAATTTTTACTGATTTGCCAAATGGTACCTGTATCAAATAACATGCCCTCACAGTTCAACCAGGTGCTAGGTATTTTCTGAAAAGTAACTCTAGTGAAGGTCTTTGGGACCAGTGCATGTTCTTGTCTCCTGAACACTTTGTAGGTTTGTCAGTTGTGGAGGTTCTCATAATAAGGATATGAAATTTCTGGGAGCATTATATGAAACATAGGAGGTAGGAAGTGCCTGCCTAGCCTGTAGTGCTGTCTTCACTTTCAAACAAAGTTGCTCGTTATTTTTAAGGCTGAAAAAGCTGCATCTTGAAAGAGAACGTTTCTACCAATAAGTTGAAGGTAGCACATGTTGCTTTCCTCTAAGGAAGAGACACATTCTGACACTTCTAAAACCTGTTGGAGAATCCAGCCTTATTTCTTCTAACACTTTGAGATCTTAAATATATGTATAAAGGTTTTTCAGACACTTTCCTAATCAAGTCCTAGAAGTGGAAGTACTAGATTTCAAATGGCAGAATGAGTGGCTATTCAAACTGTGTGGTATGCCTTCTGTCCCTGAGTCACCCACCAGTGTTGACAAGATGATTAGACTAAACCCTGAGGCAGCCTCAGGGATGAATGGATTGTTTTTCCTGTTTCAGAAGGTGACTAAGCAAATGCCTGGCTAAAATCAGCAAGCTCAGCAGTTCAGGCAGTCTTTGACCACTAAGGGAATATCTGTCTTGACTGAGTCAGGGGGCATGAAGGGCATTATAGGCTTTTATGATAAAGAAAATTATTATATGGTGTGAAAGCTGTAAAACCAAGACTTGGTAGACTATATTTTAATCTTACAGTCTCTGCTGGCTAGGTACAGAGTAGCAATAGCCTTATTTGGCCCTTGGAACCAGGGAGCTGCCAGCAAAAGGGGGAGGTAAAGCACCCTGTGTCCAGTACGGTAGACCAGTGAGAGAAGAGTCACATGGCAAAGGGAGAAGAGAAGCTGATGACCACACTGCTTTCTGCTGCTGTAGATTCAAATTAAAACCAGGGCAATGAAAGCAGCCTAAAAGCAGTTAGCATGGGCAGCTTTAAGTAAGCCTGTATTAATCCTAATGCCTCACTACATCCATCTTTGCTCTTGCTAAAGCCAGCAGAAATCCCAATTAATTCTAGCTATTAAGACTCCAATTTCAGCCTCTTCTAAAGTGGCTTTTTAAAATGTTCTTTATTTTTTCCCTTTTCTTAGGAAGACACCGATTCTGACCGTATTGGCGATCAGTGTGACAACAACCAGGACATAGATGAAGATGGCCATCAGAATAATCTTGATAACTGCCCCTATGTGCCCAATGCCAACCAAGCTGACCATGACAAGGATGGAAAAGGTGACGCCTGTGACCATGATGATGACAATGATGGTATCCCTGATGACAAAGACAACTGCAGATTGGTTGCCAATCCAGATCAAGCCGATTCTGATGGTAAGATGGCCAGTAACGTGTTAAGAGTATCTTCCAATAGTTTGATGCTTTTTTCCCCCTCCCCCCACATTATTTAAGCTTGGACAAAACTTCCAAGTAACAAAAAGATTGAATGTCTGTACTGTTTTTATAGTGCTCCTCGGGAGTAAGGCACAAGGTAAAAATGGCCACATATCCAACTAATTCCTAAGTCACTACCAGGCTGGAGTGAAGGAGCATTTCTACAGTAACTGTTGTATTTTCTGTAGCGTGTCTGGCAGCAGCACCTGGGCAGTCAGATCTGCAATTAAGATTTCAACTCCAAGCTGTTAAAACTTGGAAGCAAACGATGGTGATACAATGGTGAAATTACTTGTGTCTGGCAGGTGATGGACGTGGAGATGCTTGCAAAGATGACTTTGACCAAGATAGTGTGCCAGACATTGATGATATCTGCCCTGAAAATGTGGACATCAGTGAGACTGATTTCCGAAGATTTCAGATGATTCCCTTGGATCCCAAAGGAACATCCCAAAATGATCCAAACTGGGTGGTTCGTCACCAGGGTAAAGAACTGGTTCAGACAGTCAACTGTGACCCTGGCCTTGCAGTCGGTAAGGAGAAAATTTTTAACTCTAACAGTTGTTAGTTCTTGGTTTGGGGGGTGGAGGCAGGGAAAGCACAACCTGAGAAATGATGAAGGAGTTGGTTAAGAATCACAAAAATCACAGTGCCTAAAACTTGCTCCGTTAATGCCTCCGTAGGTTTTGATGAATTCAACGCTGTGGACTTCAGCGGCACCTTCTTCATCAATACAGAAAGGGATGATGATTATGCTGGCTTTGTGTTTGGCTACCAATCTAGCAGCCGTTTCTATGTTGTTATGTGGAAGCAGATCACTCAGTCTTACTGGGACTCCACACCAACCAAAGCTCAAGGCTACTCAGGTCTCTCCATCAAAGTTGTGAATTCCACCACCGGTCCAGGAGAACACCTTCGTAACGCTCTGTGGCACACGGGAAACACTCCTGGCCAGGTAAGAGTGGCACTCGGATAACCTGCCCTTCTTCCAACAGGTTAGAGAGGTACAGGGCATCTGCACATGCTGGTCAGTGTGGCAAAGCCCCATGACTTTGTAATTACCCCAAATCATCCAAAATACTGTATAAACCTCAGAGAACTGTATGCTGCAGACAGGCTTTCCAGCAGCAGCAAATCAGTTGTTTCTAGAATTGTGGAGTACTTTCCTATTTACATATTGTAAAGGAAATTTAAAAGCAGTTTACTTCAGTAGACCTCGTTACAGAGCCTAATGGCTCACTTTAAGTCTTCACTAGTCATAATGATGACTGTCAAGGCACCTTCATGTCGAAATACCAGCTGTGTTATCTCTGGCCTTTGGTTAATAACAAATTACTTGTTCACAGGTGAGAACTCTGTGGCACGACCCTCGTCACATAGGCTGGAAAGACTTCACTGCGTACAGATGGCGTCTTAGCCATAGACCAAAGACTGGTTACATCAGGTGAGCACCATCCTTTTCTCTTTAGAAATTATCACAAGGCAAGTGAATGTCTGTAAAGATGAACCCAGCAGAAGCTTGTCAAAGACGGGTGACCTATTTTCTCTTTCTAGGGTTGTAATGTATGAAGGGAAGAAAATCATGGCAGACTCAGGACCCATCTACGATAAAACCTACGCTGGTGGTCGGCTAGGATTATTTGTCTTCTCTCAAGAAATGGTGTTCTTCTCAGATCTTAAATATGAATGCAGAGGTAAGAAAGACATTGTATTTATTTAAGAGATCCTATAGAAATTAATTGGTTCAAGAAAACCGCTCTCAAGAAAAATAAACAGATCAAGAAGTAAGAGCTAAAAGGAAAAATTCACCCATGATCTTCCATGCCTTGATCTCAAGCAAATTCTGCATGCAGAAACAAGACACCTTCTTGATAAACCTTCCACAGTTAAAAGTTTAAAATATAAAATCTAGGTATATTTCTATTCTTATATTTCAAAGTATCAGAAATCCATGTTAGGATGTATTTCATATCGGGAACTTGAATCTCCTTTAAATGCTGATTAGAATGAATCAACAGAGATGACAAAGTCCAAAGTGAAAAAGCAAAAATAACTCTAGCGAGCAGGAGTGTAGCGTCTGAGATGCAAAAAAAGATGATTTGCTTGGAAGCACACAAAGTCCATTGTCGGTGGAGATAAGTGCATATGACTAGTTCCAGATGCCCTTGTCTTCCTAAATTGTGATTTCATTATGAGATGGCTCCATAGACTAGATCCTGAAGTCTAACTCAAGGCAGTACCTAAGCATTTCCAGTTCTCTTTACTGATACGTTCTTTACAAATGTCTCTAGAGATGAATGTCTTAAAGGTAATCGTGCATAATACACAGAAATGTTTAAATATCTCATTTTTTTCTTTCTCACAGATCCATAATCACAAGGTTACTGGATCCAGAGACTATTTAAAAATGCTGGTATTGCACCTTCTGAAACGTTTAGCCTTACAAATCCTGGGACCATTATATCATTCCTTCCTTTCTTCTTTCTGCATAAACGCGGACTCGAAACACATGACCTGCCTCAAGAGAATGCTTTGAAGAGAATGAAAGTGAGAACATACTCAATATCTGACCTCTGCTGAAGTGGAAGGAAACAAATGTGTCTTGCAAATGAGAATTGTCTTCACTGAACAAGCACACTTCTTTCAGTAGGAAAGACATTTGTTTGCTGTCTATCACAGTGCAGTGTCACTGCCTCTCTAACTGGAGGTCCCATGGAGTAGCATTTTGTAAAAAGAACATCTTTGGATGTGCTGTGGACTACTTAAACTGAAGACCTTTCATTGTGTGGGGAAACGGGGTTTGGGGTGGGAGGGTGAACTCTAATTCTTTTCTTTCTTTAAGGGGGAGAGGAATTTTTTTAATGAGGGCTGAGCTACCTTGGTTTACATCTGTTTAACTTGGAGGAATTATTATCGTTCTGTAAGTCATACCTTCCAGACAAAAAGATGGCCTTTTACTCTATTTGTGCTGACCTAGATCAGCTGCTCTGTTACACAGGACAGAACAGATATCCTGAAACTGATTGCTGTGGTGGGAGGGGGAAAGAGGATAAAAACTGGCACACTGGATCACACCAGCTTTGGGAGAACTGGGATTTACAATTAGATATTTTTTTTTCCTGATAAGATGCAGATCCATCTTTAAATATTTTCTTTTGGATATGGTGCCAGAAGGCACCGCCATCTCAGCCAGCACTGTGCTGTCCTGCAGGAAACCAGCATGGGCTTCACTTTTTATGGTTAAAAAGGCACAAAAGCAATAGTAATGAAAGCATTCCTTTTCTACATGCCGTAGATGCTTTAAACCCCTCACTTCTTTGGAGGGAAGGGGAAGGGGCCTGTAGATAAAATACCGAAATTGTAAAATATTTATTTTTAGTTATTCTTGATGTTATAATGACTGAGGGATTATTGATTAAAACAACACGAAATGCGTCAAGACTATCCACCTAATCATTGTTACAAGTCTTCATGACTGTAAGATTGTAAATACAGATTATTTATTAACTCTGTTCTATATTGAAACTAGAGGGGGTTTAGTTGAGAAAAAACTCCTGTCTGGAGCAGATAGCCGGGATGTATTTGTTACAAAGAGCAATTTTCCCATAAAGGCTTTGAGACGGGGTGGGAGTGGGATGTTTGAGCTCAGTGTTGGCTTTTCCTTTCTTTGTGCAAGGCAGCTGGTAGCCCGGCAGGCAACTGTTGTGCAGCACTGAAACTCGTGTCCCTTTAGGTGGTGGCAGTTCCCATCTCCCCTGCACAGTGCTAGAGATGAGGGAATGCCAATTGCCGCCTTGGCAGCGGTTACTCAGTGCTGGGAGCTGTCTGCAGTGCTTTACTGCTGGTCAGTGGGGCTGACCCACAACCAGAGTCCCTGCCTGAGGAGCTGGCAGAGAGGGGCACAGTGACTGCGGTCAGGAACCAGCCAAACAGGCCCCTTGTGCCACGGACCAGGCAGAATTTCGGGAGCTCCTTGCAAAATAGGGAGAGGGCCTGACGTACATGAACAAGACGACTGTTTTCCCCAACAGAAGGGGCAGCATCCTTATACATAGAATATTTTCTTGTCTCTTCAAAAAAAGGAAAAGAAATGAACACAGTGAAAGTTTTACGTACAAATATTACCTCATTGTTGTGTGACTGAGAAAAAAAAACCTTTGGATTAAGCAGAGTTCAAATGTCTAACAAACTTTAAAGCTACTGTAGTACTAAAGTTAATGCTGTACATAGTCAAAATTTCTTTGCAGAAAATGTATTCCCAGTAAGGAAATGGCATTGGAGGAAAAAAAAAAAACAAACCCACAAATGTCAAATACAATTTCTAATGTTGTGTTATATTTTTTCCTGTCAACTTGTATACCATTGCTTGTATTTTTATAAATTATTTTTCTCGTTGCCATTGTAATAGTTAATCACATAATTGTGTAGATACGCTATTTAAATAATTTATCATGAAATGCTACCTGTAGAGTTAGTATTTCTATTTTTATAAAACGTTTGCACACTGAACTGAAGATTTGTTTTTGCTTCCTTCCTCCCGATGTTTTTGCTAGCGTAATTTTCTAAGAACGTGCTTTTTTGTAAACGTTTTTAACCATTTTCCATTTTAAAGTTGTGTAAGTTGTACAATAAAGCTTCTTACATACAAAGAACAATAAACCAACAAGGACATTTATATTTACACCTTTGTGCTCGATTTTTATTTGTGTTTTGTAGTACTTCTGTGGATCAGAAGCGACATGCTAACACCTCCCTCTGTTAGTCATGGCCACTTGTACTTCAAAGCAAGACATAGAATCATAGAATGGTCAGAGTTGGAAGGGACCTTAGAGATCATCCAGTTCCAACCCCCCTGCCATGGGCAGGGACACCTCTCCCTAAAGCAGGTTGCTCCAAGCCCCATCCAGCCTGGCCTTAAACACTTCCAGGGATGGGGCATCAACAACTTCCCTGGGCAACCTGTTCCAGTGCCTCACCACCCTCACAGCAAAGAACTTCTTCCTAATATCTAATCTAAATCTCCCCTCTTCCAATTTAAAACCATTCCCCCTCGTCCTGTCACTAGACTTCCTGACCAAGAGTCCCTCCCCAGCTCTCCTGTAGGCTCCCTTCAGATCCTGGAAGGCTGCTCTCAGGTCTCCCCGGAGCCTTCTCTTCTCCATCCAGGCTGAACAACTGAACTAGGCCGAGAGGGGATGCGCCTGAGCTTCCACCCCAGGTACAACAGCTTGTTCAGCTGATGCACTTGATTCTGAAGGCTTCACTGAAGACTTCTGTCAAGTGTAGGCACAGCCACGCTGTTCTGGATGAAGCCAGAAGGCAAAAGGCTCTCTGAGGGCTTTCAGGCCTACCCCCTTCCCTTTCACATGAAGAGGCAGCAGGATGACAATCTGCAGTGGCAGATGAGTATCTGTCAGTATCTCTTCTAGACTGAGGCTGCTGTGTAATCTGAAAGCCCATGATGTGGCACTTTATCAGCTGCTGCAACGTGCTGCTAAAAATAACAGCTGTTAAGACTTGTTGCTTAGTCTTTCATTACAGCATAGTTTGTCTCATGAGGCCCTCAGCAAAGCCAGCTGCTATATTAGGAGCGCTAAATAGCCACAAAACGTGTATGTAGGGGCTCCTGCAGGTACACAAGATTAAGCTTTACACCTCCTTGTCCTAAGGATGAAGAGTTATTCTCCAAAGCCGTTTTCCTATTTGGCTGTCACTGAACTTTTGAGGACAGTCCTGTATATTTTATTGTATCCTACCGAGAACAAGGAGAAAAAAGACAAAGAACTGCTGTCTTGTTTCTTCCAAAGCAGGAGTAGCTGCTGAATTCCTGCCCTCGCCAGTTACAGGACTGTCTGCTTCCCTTGTGTGGTGTGAGATGTGGCAGTGTCTCGTGGGAGCACACCCTCAGTGTCCCGTCTGACCTCGGCTGGCCCCGCTGTACCCAGCGTCCAGCAGTTCTGGTCCCAAATCCTCTTCTTGCCTCCCAGAGGCACCAAGAGTCAGAACCACAAAAAACAAAGTTCACATCTAGAGAAACAGCTTCACTTTATTTGCGGAAAGTGTCAGATACTCTGGATTTAGAAAGCTGTATGAACAGACCTATCTATGGATGGATGGATGTAGATGAAATTCAAAAAAGAGACCTGCTGCTGGTGTCAGGCAGGACAGCCTTGGCAGCCCATTCTAATGACCTGGTCTGAGCCCAAGCCAAATTTTCCTGCTAAATTATTGCACGATTTCATGTAGCTTCTATCAGTGTAGGATCTGAACTGAGGGTGATACATGCCTTAGAATAACAAAGGCCTTCTGTTAATCCGTAAGTTAAGTCCACCCACTTGTTGCTTGGAGAGCATGAATATAATAGCAGACAAGAAAGAGCTATAGATGAGATAATTTGGGCCTGTACTTGCCCAAAGAAACAACTGTCAAATTAAAACTAAACAGGAATAGCATGGAAAACCACCACGTCCGCAGGGCAAAAGCTCCACAGGTGAAACCTGTGGGAAATGTGCTGTTCCCAGCTCCCTGGAGGGTCATCAGTAGGACACATCATTGTCCCAACTACTGCATGCCACTCCTAGAGATATTGGTTATTTGGCCAACTTTTTTTTTGCAGAAATAATCTCTGAGTTTCATGCTAATGCAGAGAGTGCAAAGCTTCCTTATCATTGCATGCTCTTCTCACAGCCCATGCGAATACGGCAGCTGAAGTGTTCAGGTGACCATCTGCATCAAACCTGTGTTCCAGAGGAGCAGTAGTTTAAGCTGCAGATACTGGTAAGCTCTGAAGATAAAGACTGAGATAACTGTAGGAAGATCTGCACCTTAATGACCACAGTGCACTTTTTACCGATACTGCCATGATTTTTTAGTGAAGTCCATAGTGTGGTAATTGGTTGATTTTCAACAGAAATTCACTTTGGAAAGGATTGCTGAGATTATAGAAGAGACCGTCTTAATGTAACCACAAGGGGATTTCTAGCTCTTATTTCTCATCTTTTCCAAGAGAGAAAGAACAGGTGCACCAAGATGTCTGAATATTTAAGCAGAGTTATGATGAGAGGAAAAGGACTCATTAGAAAAAAGCGTTGGGAAAGTAAAAGTCTTAAAGATAAAATCTGCCATAGGAAATTCATAAAATTAGCGAGTATCACAGAAAAACTTGCATTTTCAAATTTAGATTTCAGGAAGCCCGGCCATCGTTTTGTCTTCGATGGGTTCACTGCTTTCCAATTTAAGAACTGCCAGCCGAGGCCACAAGTACAAAAGCTAAAGTGAGCACTGCTTAGATGCTGTGCCAGTCTCCCCTGATGACTCCACTCACACAATGTGCAGGGAGAGACCGCTTTACTGCCGTTGTAACACCAGGGCAGAGCCCCTCTGGCAATACTCTTTCCACCAAAATTATGCATAGCAAATACACCAAGCAAACCATAGGGAAATAATGGCAGAGAACAGCATTTCCACAGGACGGCAAATTTTTAAGTGGGAAAATAAAAGTTCTCAATACAGAATACCTGCCTGAAAGTCATAGTCATTCAGGCACTCGAGCACTCGAGGAATTCATACACAACTGTGAACATTCCAGCTTGCTGATTTTTTCTTTTTTTTTGATGTTTTTTTTTTAAAAGCATAATAGATAAGGTAGGTACTGCAGATTCAACTGCAAACAGTGAACTACAGCCTTAAGTGACAGGGAGCCTTTTATTCTAACTACTGCACCTGGATTCCAGCCAATCCCTCAATGAAACGTATAATTGGATAACTGTAGGTTATGGCATTAGGAGTATTCAAGCGCTTCTATTCTATTTCAAAAGGAAACAGTTTTCCTGACCTTTAAATCTAGCTACAAATGAAAGAGCAATTACTTCTCAATAAATCTGTGGTGAATTTAATAAAATAAATTTCTTAAAAAATAGAAGAAAAAAAATCACAGTTATTATTTTTTCCTAATTTACCAACCTCTCAAGCATCTGCCAAACCACCTTGTCTTCTGTGTCTACCCAGAGGTGGGGGTCTTTTTATTTTTTGTAAGCAGGGGAGGAAGAACTCCAGGAAGAAGAGAGATCTCATTTAAAGCTGTGGTTAGAAAGTCTTTCCAAGAAGTGAAACAAAGAGAAGAGGTGCATACTCATCTTGTTTGCTGAAATTTTATCTAGAAAATAGGGGGAGGAGGGTGGTTAATAAAGCATAAATATTCTTATTGTTATTGAAATGACAGACATTGAGCTGCAAACAACAGCCTCTCACATATTCCTCCCCCAGGTAAAACTGGGGAGGTAAAACTGGGGAGGTAAAACTGGGGAGGTAAAACTGCACCCTTTCTAGCCCATGAATTACTGGCATACTTTTTGGCACTGCTGGGCTAGTCTGTGCTACTCCAGTGACATGTTGGAGCAGCCCTTTTCTCTCTGATCTGTGCAGCAGATAATTTCTGCACAGCCTGTTTTCACTCTGCACTCAGCACGACCACTGGCTCTGCAGGAGTTCTGCAAGAGGGAAAACATGCACTACAGATCCACAAAGTCGTTACCAGTCATCGTCTGGCTTGGAAAAAAGCATTTGGCAGAGAACTTTTGTGGGGTGTTTTCCTCTTTTTATTTTTCTTTTATGATGTATCTGGAATTTCTTTTACCCCTTGATAGAACTGCTTTTATTTAAATTTGAATTCTGGACATATACATTCTATTTTTTTTAATCATAGTTCTCTATAGCCAACCAACTTGATTTTTACATTTTTTTTAAATCAGGATATTTAATCGGTCACTCCTCTTTGAAATGGAAAAGACCTTCAGTGGCTCTAAATCTACATAATAACTGTAAATAAGGACTCAGCATACTGAAATCAACATTATAGTTCTTTAAATCATCCTACTTAAATATATGTATTCCTATTATATATCATATGTTAATTTAATACTTATTATTTATATATACACACACATATGGTTCATGAAAATGATCGAATCACCTTTATTTTCCCCTTTCAGAGGAAAACACTAAGGAGTTTGTAATTTAAAAGGGCAAACCATGCAGCACTGGAACATACCCCCTGGAGCAAATCAGTACCAGCAGCTGAGCACTGCCCTCCATGAACACCAGCACTGTCAGTATTTCACTGAGGGGTCTCAGTGACAATGAGAATGGTCTGGTCACCTATGACACAGCAGACAGATGCAAACATACCAAAATCTCCTCTTCATGGGTATGTTGCTTTCCCCAATACTAATATTTTGGAACAAAATTATCTATCTTGTGCTGTAAAACCATACTGGGACATCAGACAAGGAGCACAAACAGCACAAACCTACAGGCATACACAAACTTTCTTATTCCTCAATATAAAATAGATCTCAAAGCCCAAAAGTCAGAATAATAATAATTTTAAAGATACGCTCCCATGCTCTGCTGGACTTTGGGATGAACAGATCTAGGAAAGACTGCAAATAAACTAGGTGTCACAATCTTTTGCCAAACACAACTTACGCTGAATGAAGTTATGTATTTTGGAAAATCTGTTTCCAAATCCTGAGTTAGGCTGCAAATGAAAATTCATTTCAGCATCTTAATCACTGCTGCTGCATCACTCCCTGAGGAGAAGCCGCCACATTCCAGTGCAGCTGGAATTCCAGTGGCATGCTCAATGGAGGGGTTATTGCAGGTCACAACTGAGAGACACTGGAAAAACAAAGAAAAACTCATGAATCCTCCTGGGCTCCACTTTCCTCTTACCCTGATATTGGTGAAATTTCAGCAAATAACCGTGTCACTATATTTTACATAATATCCCCATTATAACAGTACACATTTTACAAAATAGTTTTATTTTCTACAGTTTTACTTAAAACTGAAAATAAAGGAAGGCTTGAACTGATATTTCACCTCTACCATCAAGCAAGAAATAAAATATTCCCAAAGAGTCTGTCATTTAACATAATCATAGAATGGTCAGAGTTGGAAGGGACCTTAGAGATCATCCAGTTCCAACCCCCCTGCCATGGGCAGGGACACCTCTCCCTAGAGCAGGTTGCTCCAAGCCCCATCCAGCCTGGCCTTAAACACTTCCAGGGATGGGGCATCAATTGAGACACTGACACAAGGACTCAGAACCTGAATGAGGTAATGATATCTGTAATGATATCCATGGTTTTGTTCATAGGTTTTGAGTAAAAATAAAAAGATTTAGAGACTCTGAAAATTCAGAACACTTCCACCACCAAAAAAAGAATTGGTAAGCAAAATGACCATTAAACCAAAATGTTTATTAACCACAGAGATTTGAGACCTATATGATTGATCGTTACTCAGACACTACTGAAAATATATAATTGCAACACCCTGTTGCATTGCACTGCTGCAAATCATGACTGTAACTCAAAGATACTTCAATTATTCTATGTTAAATGTTAACACAATAACTTTAAAGACTTCTACCACGAGAGATCCCATATGGAAATCTGCTTAATAGCTGAAATCTCCTTTGTCTCTTATGCAAGAAAATTACCTCATAGTGACTCTATCTACCGTAACAGGTATAAACAGTTACCCACTCATTTCACTGCAGAGTGGCTGCAGTGCATGGTTTTGTTTGATTTAACACATCCCATCTTACAATACATTAACAAAGAGAGGTGGTATCTCGGGCTGAGTCACACTTGACTGTACTAAATCTCTTCAGAATAAAGGAGAATTTAATTCATGTGAAGGTAGCAAGTTAAACTCGAGTTTTCCTCACTGTCAGCTGCTGAAGATGACTGTTGGTGCAGTACGTAGTCGTGTTAATCCTGCATGAGATCAGGTTGCCCCTGGCAGAGACGGTCCTCTGTGGTGTTCCCCATCACCACCGGCACCACCCCGCTCTCCTCCAGGGCAGACCAGCTCCTTCCTCCCTTGCTCTGCTCTTCTGATGCATGCATCTATGTGAAGAGCAAATTTGGCAAATGAAGTTAGCAGAAAAGGAACCTAGCAATAAAACACCCAAACCCTAACATCTTCTAAAGGTATTGTATTTCTATTTTATTCCTGTTGCAGCTATGGGCTGAATCTCATAATGAGCAAATACGGCAGGTAAGCGCGGATACCAAGTTTGTCTGGCAGGGTAAAACCAGCAGTAACAAGCCTTCTTGCTTTCTGATAGGTGGAATTGTTGTTCCAAAAGAATCATTTAAAAACATTTCTTTTACTGAAATAAAAGTAGTTCCTCAAAATTATGCAGTGTTTATTCATTTTGTTATTTTCTATGTTTAAATTTGAGCTCCCTGAAAGCAATTTATTATTTTTAATATAGCTAGGCCATGTTTGTTTCCATACTACCGGGTTTACCCTATTAAAAACAGACAAGAAACACATGGATATTCTGTGAATTGCTATACCAACTACTGGGAGCACATTTGCTTTCCACAGAACAGTGAATAGAACTTTCTGCTACCAAAAAGATAATCCATAGATGTTGTCAACTCTGTTTTGCAGTTGACAGAATTAATCAACATTTCAATTTCAATAATCAATCAAATGAAATATTATATTTCATAAGAGTCCTAGTCTTAGAGTCAATGATGTCAGGGTAAGAATTTTATTAAACATTCTGTTATTTTGTGTATATTATTTTTGGCACACTTTCATGTTTTATTAAAGGAGACCCTCGCCCCAGCATAATAACCAGCGTGTATTGGTGCATACCTTTGGTGAGAACCTGCTTGGGTTTTTCATTATAATCAAAAGCCTATTCTAAAGGGTTGTTAAGAGTCTCACCTCCTTTGGCTGCAGTGGTATGCTGAGAATGTCAGCCTCTGTGGACGGCTCATTGTTCATGCTGATGCCATATAATGGTTCACCCAAGAAAGACGGTTTCTTCAACCTTTTTGTGTTGAGTGCTCTTGACATAAAGTAACCTCCAATAATACTCTTATCTCCCATCTTCTGTAAACCTTCTAGGTCACCAGGTTCCTCTGTTTGGGCCAGTGAATCCTTTGATAAGTGACTATCAGCCAATGCCTTGCTGACATAGTAGCCAGGGATTTCACTCTCTGCATTAACACATAAGCTTTTGTCTTCCAGTCCAGCCTTTTCCTCAGCCATTAACATCCCTACAATATGGTCTTCAACTAACATTTTGGAAAGAGTAGATGTGGAGTGAAGAGTGTAGTCTTGACTTGTGTAACAAGGGGGACTTAATCCACCAGAAAGAGATTCCTGAGACTTTGGCATGGTAACGTTGCTTATTGTTCTCTGAGGCTGCATACATTCTTCCAGAAGGGTCTTAAGCTGCTCTTCAGAGACGCCCATTTGTTCTTCAGTCTGAAAAAAAAAGGGCAAGAATTTCTTCTGTCAAAATATAATTAATGAAAGCAGCACCATAAAACAGTTCAAGAGATACAAAAGCACTGGCAAAAGCCTTAAATGGATATCGATGTTTTTCAATTCAAACTGAATTTAAATATAGATTTAGATAATCACATCAGTTATGTCACATCTTCACTAGGTTCTAGATAGATTAGATGCTGAAAGTTAGGACAGGAGTCAGACGTTCACAAGGCACTGAGAGGCTTTTGATTTTGCTTAGTTTTCCACTAGGTCCCACTGCTTTTTAACCACCAAAGCATATACTTTTTCATGTAACTTGGTTTGTTGTCTACACATACACACACAAACATACTTTAAGACTGTAGTTATGGAAAGCAAACCAGCACATTGCTAAAAGACTTTGAGCTGTTGGGGCAATGCAACTGGCCTCAAAAACGGTTTTGGACAGCACCAGCCCACAAAGATTGTCGTGTATTGACTGAAGTATTCCCAGCCGCTCACTACAGAAATGCAACACAGCCTCACTCAACCATGTGACAAAAAGCACACCAGTTACTCATCTGCAAGACCTACCCCTACAAGGATGTCCCATGGCATGTGACAGGAGAAAGCCCTACCTTCCCTACAACACTTTTGCTGCTTTCTACAAGCTGTCAGTGCTTGGGTAGCTCATGGATGTAACTTCTCTGTCAACTTCTTAGTCAGACAGTGGCACACTCCCATAACTTTTGTCATGCACATTTCCCTTACCGGACATTTCTTAAAATTTTTATATTAAACTTAATGACTGATATTAGCTGGTAAGGGGGAAGAATAGCAAAGAATGTTGTGCTTAAAGAGGTTTGCAACGGGAAGGTACTTCTAGCCTTTACAATCCCCGATGATCCTTGGTAACAGAGAAGCACAACATTCCCTAAGAATTTAAAGATTAAAATGAAAAGTACAGGACATATTTTAGATAAGCATAATACATTTGCTCATGAGATAAGAGATACAGAAGATACAATGATATATGTTACAAAAGTTGCAGATACTACGCGACATTTAATGGAAAAAGATGCTTTCTACAATCAAAAGCTCAATTTTACCCAATCTGATTAACTCCCCAAGGCTGCAATGGTTTTATGTCAAACAATTTTATTCACAGTGTAATGAGTATTACACAGAATCTACATTGTGCTGGAGCATGGAGCTACTGTCATTTCAGAGAGGAGATGAATACAAAATGCTTTCTTTTCTCTGAAGGTCTCTTATCCACCTACAGCAGTGATATGACCCTGCTTGAGGAATATAACACGATGGGATCACAGACTAAGTAGCACACAGTGTGTGGATTATGCCTGAAAACTGATTATTCATGTTCATGAACAGGGAGAGTTTTCAGGAAGGAAATAGCATTTCTTTGTAAAACTTGTGCTTATTAAAAACTACAAGGTGACACTACCAAGTGAAGAAGAAAGACAGTTTGGGTTACCTTCAGCCAGCATTCTGTATTGCCATGTTCAAGCCTGACTAATAGTCAATAACCACTACTACAGACTGATTACTTCCCAGTAACTGACATTTATTCAACCCACTAGCCTTGTCCTGGACAGACCAATTTCCCAAAGACACTTTTGAGTTCCCTTCCTACACATAGAGAAGAAAACTGCAATAAAGAAAGTGAGATATTAAGGGCTTTTAATCACATAAAAATATAAACAGAGCATCTACAGACTACCAGTATGGGTAGAGAGTTTTTTTAGGTTAACAGCCAGGTAGTTATTGAGATTTAGCTAATCTTGGTATCCATCAATGTACTTTTGATAATATAACAGAAATCAAACCACTTTAAGCACTTATTTAGATAAAAAATCAAAAATTATGACCACTTCAAACTTTTGTCAGGCTTTTAAATTTTAATACAGTGCAGAAAGTACTCCCTGATGAAAAATAAGTCAGACAGGGAAAAACAATTAGCAGCAAAACGTGTCAAATCAAAAATGAAACATGAAATTTTTCAAATTTCCATTCTCAACCTAATCTACCAGCCTGTGCTAAATTCCTTACATTTCCTGAAGGAAGATTTTAACTTGCAGGACAATGTCCATTTACAAGTAGTTTTTATTAGAATGGACTCACTGTAAGAAAGAGCAGCACAGTAACACAGTTACACCACTACTGGAAGCACAGCTGCATCTAGAATATACCCACAAAGCAGAATATTATGCTACACAAACATGACTATATTTGTATCACAGAAGATTCTCACATCTGGAAACCTGCATGGATTCCCACATGTTTTTGAGTGTGTGGTTGTATACTAACATATTTCAAAGATCTTGGCCAGGATCATTTGGAGCTAATTTTATGCTAATGACAGGGAAATTCACTCACTGCAGAAAGGAATTCTGCAGCTGGTGTAAATGACTGGCTGAGTACAAAACAAACATAGCAAGGAAGATCATCGTGTCCTGCCTTTCTTTTGTCCTTTTATTCCACCTATCCTCACCCCATTTATCTGCAATCTACTTTTCCTTGTCCACAATCATTTTTTTTCTTTTTTTTTTCCTCTCAGGAAAATCATATGGCCTGTGTTGACAATTAGTTCACAGATTATTTTGATTATTAACAGAGGGCTAGGTGGGGAGATTTAGAGCCTAAGCCAAGCAGGGAAGGACATGAGTATAACATCTACAGAGCAGAAAAGTCTGGTGACTTGTGGGCTTGTTTTCATCCAGAATGGCAGGCCTGCAGGCAAAGCAGACAGTGCAAAAAGTTAGTTATTTTTGTTCTTTATCCATCTCCCCCTCCCTTTGGATTCCTTTTGGAAGACATGCTTGCAAGGATACAAAGATAAGGAAAGTATTCAACGTAACTTTCCAAAATTTACATTTCCAAAATACTAAAGGCTCACTGTTCACAATTTGCTGGTGCCCAAATCGTTTTAGGGTTAAGGAAAAATACATAGCAGAGGAGGAGATAGATCTTAAATAGCCATCCATCAGTCATCCACTCAGCAACAAGAAATTCACCTTGAAATGAAAGCAGAAAGGCTGCTGGTGAAATCAGAAAACTGAGTTTAGGGAAACATGTAATACCCTAAGGAGAGACAGGTCACAAAACCCCAAAAAGGCTGTGCATTTGCAGCATTTTAACTGGTGGGACTGCATGATGTATATATTAGGAGTATATGCTTGCACACAGAAGAAATCCTTTCACAGCTAACTGTACCAGTTCGGAGTCACAAGACTGGGAATCCGTACCACAGTCTTAGGGAGACCCTAGATTCTACTTCTCCCAAGCTTTCACTGCCCTCACTGTAAATAATTTACAACTCCCATACAGAAAAAATACTTCAAGATATTTCTTTAAAAATACAGGCACATAAAATTAATGTAATTCAAAATGCAGAAACAGCCCACTAGACAAGGGAAAAAGAGCGATTAGCTCTGGTTCCCATTAAAAATTGGAAAACCCTTTAATTGTCCTGGCTAATTTTTAATAGGACACTGAGTCCCATTCATTTCCTAGGCTTTTTACCGTTAATGATCCAAAAAACTAATTTCTAGCCAGGATTTTAGGAGTCTGCTAATGACCTTTACTGTTTATGTGTGGCTAGTTTTTCACACACTTGTGGCCCTTCTCTGACTGAAGATTTCTTGTTCCTTGCTGAATTCCTCAGAGCCATGGGTCTATAGAGAAAACCTTACTGCATGTGGGAGGAATGCAAACGTGTAGATTGCTGTGGACAGACCTGCTGTGACTACGGGCTTGCGAGTTCAAAGCTTTAGGCTTGTTTTCCACAGTCACAGAAACAGACTAACACTGAAAGGCCTTACCAGATTTTAGCATGGGGAGAAAGTTAATTTGTCAGGATTCTTTCTAATTATAGTAAATAATCCTAAAATGACACACAGTAAACGAATAAGCACTAGAAAGCCAGGACTATTTAAGGACTCGTGTAGCTGGCATGCCTATAAACACATATATTTTGTTGCTTAATTTGAAAGTATTACAATCAACAGTTCTCATGATACTTTATTTGCCTGAAACAATTTACACTGATGTACTAATTTACTTACATTTTTGCTGATGCGTAGGGCAGCAACAGTCAACTCTAAACTAACTGGACTCTTCCTGATAAAAACACTCTGTTTTAAGAGTACACTGTTCTATTGAGACAATATTCAGATTTCTGACATACCACCACAGGAAGGATTTGTAAGTTTCAGTTATTTCATGTCTTATTAATGGTTTCTCAAACAGCTCAGTTCTGCTTTGAATTGGTAATTCTTTGCCTACTCAACGTGCACCATCAGCTCCAAGGTCTCCCCTTTCTGCATCACACGGAAGCAGTGTGTACTGTGCCGGACAGCACTGCCCAGTGCTACCGTGGGATATGATTGCTACTCTGCACACAAGAACAGACACATCATGTCATCGGGGAAGAGCTTTTTACAGTTTCTAGAAACACTAAAAGCCTCAAGTTCTTTCCCACCACAGCACTCAGGATTAGCGTCCATAACTTGTAAACTAATTTAAATTATGGGAATATGTCCTTATGAGACTGTTGTGCCTTGTGTCCTCTCCCAGCTCATTGCACATCCCCAGTCTTTTCACTGTGGGAGCGGAGCAAGAAACAAAGAAGGCCCTGACACTGTGCAAACACTGCTCAGCAACAGCTAAAACATGGGTGTGTTCTCCATCAGCATTATTTGGTCACAAATCCAAACATACCCACTGCTAGGAACAAAACTACCTGCATCCCAGCCAGACCCAGTACAGAGACCTATATATCCACTCCTACAAAAAGATTCCGAAGTGTCCCCTACATCGTGTTACAACTTTTAGTGCCTGCTTGTTTTAAAAACGCTACATTACAAGAAAGAGCTTAAAGACTGTAAAAGAAAAAAGTTAATCTTTCCTCTGTAGGGCTATTTCAGAAGGGTTATTTCAGAATGTAATGAGAGAAAATGGAACTAAATTAGATCGAACACACGCTTACAATTCTGTGAGCGTGTTTCTGGAGAGGACAGTAATGTGTCTTGATTTGATAGTGTCAGAAGTCAAAACTAGAAACTAAAAAATGGATTCAGAAATTAAGAGGTCCTTGTGCTACAGACATGATTCACCAACTGGTGGTCTGGTACTTATGCCTAGTTTGGGTGGGGAGCCGTACTGTCTCAGGAAAGACATAAATATTTAAGAACGAACAGGATTCCAGAGCCATAGGAGAAAAACTGCTTTTGCTCTTTTCCTCCTTCTGTCTTTCCTTCTGTTAGTTACATTTTCCTCTCTTTTAATTTTTCCACTGTTTCAGTTTGTGTAAGGGCAGAATGAAAAGATCTGGTAGGCAATTTTCTGTGGCTGCTGCTGGTAAGAGGAAGCAGAAAGGACAGAAATATCTAGTCAAGACAACAGGAGCATCAGAAAGTAAGAGGAGGAGATGAGTGGGCACCTGGTAACACCACTGTCTGAAAAGCAAATTCAACTTGTAACATCATAAGCCACACAGAAGAACCACAACACCAAAACCACTGTAAGTCTCATGGAATCATATAAAATCTCCATTAAAAATTTAATTTAAAAATAGTATACAAATTCAAAAGAAAAAATGAACTTCATTAATAAACTGGAAACAAAATACCCTAGAAGACTTTTCCCCTTTCTCTGACAAAGATACATCTTAACAGGTATCAAAAGGGGGACATAAGTTTATAAAATTTTACTCTTATTTATAGTAGCAAGAGCCACAAAGATAAGTAAGTGAAAATTGTGAAGAAGGGATATGGTAATTGCAGCAGTTCACTTCTTTGTCATTTTTAAGATAGCCTACAGGTTATACAATTAAAAATAATTATGACAAGTTCTTGCTGGGAAAACTAATTTAAACATGCATATTTTAGTCTTTACAAAAAAGTGTATTACTTGGTTTTGTTTTATCTTTCTCAAAAACATTCAGTCAATTGCTTGTGGCGGGAATGTGCAAATAATGAAAAGACTGTGGTTCATCATCTAAGCCACAGCCTGGAGAATTTAGAAAGAGAAATCAACCAAAGGTGACAAAAGTAGAAAAAAAAACCAAGGAAGCTAAAATATCTTATACAAGGCTGTATATCACCTTCTAGGTGCCTGCATATTAGTAAAGAAGTTTGTCTCCACGGACACCAAAATCTAAATTCTTATTTCTTTACCAGAGGTTTAAGAAGGCAACCTCAGGAAACAAAATTTGAAAATGTCACACAGGCTTAAAATCTCTAACATTCCTATCAGAGGTATTTATTAATTTAAAAAAACACCCTACTTTTAAAGTAAATTAAGATTACTCTACATAATTATTTTTCTCAGTTGCCTATAAATGTATTAGAGGAAGATTATGACTTTGAAGATCTATTTTCATTACCTGGACCAAATACAGCCTTTGTAACCTTTAGACCCTAAATAGTGGGTTCAAATCTAGACAGTGAAAATATCAAATATACTATTTTAAAATCTCTATTTTCACCAGTATGCTGGCTTTTTTCTGTCATTTTAGGAGCTAATATAACATAAGACTTAGGCACCGTGTTCTAAAGGAAAGCTAAGTGAGCTTTGATTTACTGTTAAAAAACCGTAAAACTGTTACAAAACCTGCTATATTTTATTACCCAATTAACTTATGAATAGTAGGTTTTACACAGCAAAGCAAATGGTTGACAAAGGAGTATCAAAGGAAATTCTGAATACATTGTATATAACACCTAAATACAGAAGCAAATAAAAGGCACAAATTTATAGAAAACAGGAATCAACAAAGGAAGAAATTTTATTCCATATCTTTAACAGAAGAAAAGGCACGAACTAGGATTCTAATTCTAAACATACATGAAATTGTGTGATTAAATGTGCATAGTGTGTATTCTCCTGGCTAAGGCAAAGAGGTACTGACTTCATGAAAGTCATTTTTAATGAAAATCAACACATCCTAGCAGTGACTAAACAGTAAGAGTCAACTTTTCTTACAAAAAAAAATAAATTAAAAGTTTAAGAATTTTAAAAGTTACATAAAGCATGAAGTACCCCCCACTTGATTTAAATACTGAAGTATGTTAAAGGTCTCTGATTTAAATCACTTGAATTTAAAATACATCTACTCCAAGGCTGTCAACAGACATTTTGCAAGAATTCTGCTGTTCTAACTTCAGATTAATTCAATGTTTAGCTCATCTAACCTACTGAATTTGTAGACAGAAAAAAAACTAAGCATTGTTCTGTACATGAGTCCCTGTATAATTTTTTCTTCTCAGGAAATACAGCTCCCTGCTTTTAGAGCATTTGATTTCATCAACTTCTAAGTATTCTTAGGTTAGAAAGCAAGCTGGTTTTAATTGAACACACTGAATGTGTGTGAAAACTTAAGACAGAAATTCCTGAACTGGTATTTACAATCCATCATTCTGAATGAGACTTTCATTTTCTAGTCTCTACTGAAGAAGCAGAATTTCTGCAATCTAGGGTATTTAACATTCAAAAACAGTTTCCTAAACATCTCTTTTTGTGTTTTTAACTGTTTGTTATTTAGCGTTTAACAGATTTCATTCCACAGAAATATCTTCCTTGAATATTATTAAGTTGTGGCTTTAATTTTCAGCAAAGCCAGCAGAGCAGACAAAAATGCCTTGATGTGGTTGCAGCTGTTTTCTCTTACAAAAACCCATCTTTTTTCTTTTTTTTTCTGGTCATGTTGGCTTTTATTTTTCTAAGAAATAGATGCAGTATAGCATAATGGTACCACAGTAGCTTCTTCTAGCAACTTTAAAACTGCAACAAACTGCTTTGAGATATTAAGAATACTTACAGGTCTATAATCCATTGGGGGAACAGAAAATATAAATAACAATAAAACTAAGGGCAGGGAGCTTTGTTCCTCGTAAGGCAAGAAACTTCACTGCAAGTGCTAAAACACCAATAAAACTAACAAAACACCTCCGTTCAATAAGGAAAACAGGGAAGCCACAAACACACTATACCTACGTAGTCAGGTGTAGTTTAGTCTCACTAAAAACAAGGACTGGTCCAAACAGCAGTAAGCTATAAAGACTCATTGAAAGCAACTATAGACAGAAGCTTAAAAAAGAACAAAACAATAGCACACATATTCTAGAAGTTCAGACAATATTTCCTGATGTTCTTTTTTTTAGAAGTCCTAGATCTTTTGAAGTGACTCTTAATTGGCCCTGTGTATCAATAGCAGCAGACTCTTCTGAATACTGATTTTTGCTATGTAACATATATATATATGGTAAACCTGACCTGTGATACATACTTTGGAGATGGAAATATTCTCTCCCAATACCAGAAGTATGGCATGAACTTCTGTTGCATGCAGAAGAACGAAATGCAGTGCTCTCTAGTGAAGTAATACACGTAGTGTGCAATCTCAATTATCCAAGTGAAGAAAAAGATCATGCAGTTTCTTTTATAAGTGTGGTTTTCTTACAGTTTTTGACTCTGCATTAAACACAGATGACAGCAGTCCTCTTTGTTTTACATTCATGTCACCTAATCCAAGAGCCTCAGCCAAGTGTTATTGTTAACCGCAGTTCCCCAAGGCCCTCGCAGGCGGCACAGAGACACCTCAGGCACCTCAGATGGTAATTCAACCCAGCTAAAATTTAAAGAAAAGAACACTTAGAAATTTGCTTACAAATTACTGTTTTAAAACTGAAGCCCTTCTGACAATACAATTCAAAGGATACTAAGCAAAAAGAGAATAAATGGGAAGAAGTAGAGATCATTACAGCAGAAACTCGGTAAATCACAGAGATTAGCAAAAGGTATATAAGACACCACTTTTCAGACATCTGTTTCTGTGAAATATGTGGAAGTACAGAATTGTAAAGATACCTTGTTTTAAAAAGCAAGACCCATGTTACATTGCACTGGCTTGGCTTCCGTTGTCTTGTCGTTGTAGTTCATCCTACAAGCTCAATAAAAGCATGTACAATATTGCCACGCATTAGCAAACGCAAGCACTCAAACACTGAGAACAAGAACACCTCTCCAAAAATACCAGGTCCAATACATCTGAACTGTAATTTCTTCTTGCTTTGATCTTTTAATTATTACAGTTTTAAAGAAAGGCTTGGGTTTGTCTGCTTTTTAATAGGAGCACAAATTGTAGTTCAGCAATGGCACTGCAAGAACCTTGAGCTTTAAAAATATTACAGAACTTGTGGGAAAGAGAAGTTGGCAATATTTGCAGTCATGTGAACTGCAAATACAGAACCCTGCCTCACAACAGCAGGACTATTAAGTATCTTTAAAAAGAAAAAACAAAAAATCAAGTTCCCATTTATTGCTCATAAAATGTTTCTGACCCTTTCAAGTCACAGCATGAATAATTACACTCACTTAAGGAGCATCCTGTCTAAAATCTATGAAATTGTCATTGCCTTTTTATTTAAAAAAAGTCACTGTTTGTGAGTATAGTCAAATGAGGATAGGGATAGTTTTGCCACATCTCAGTCTCTGCTTGCCAGAGGTCAAAGACAGACAAAGAGTTTTATTTTCTCGTTCTGATTGATAGGGCCTGTTATGACAGGGCAAGAGCATAGTTTCTATAGAGAATGTGAGGTTGCAGCTGTGCTTGTCAATGTGGGCATATATTTTATAGAGTGCTAAAAAACCCCCCATTTTTTTAAAAGTAAGAGAATAATAAGGAATCTTTTTCGTTTGTAGAGATTGGAAGGGTATTTTGAGATGAGATACCTGCATCTGGCTCTTCTATTTCCATTCAAAACAAAAACCCCAAAGCCTTTAGGAAGAATGTGATGAACAATATTGCCCCAGGGAAAACATTTTCTTTGGAGTTTCAAGCCTGCCTGCACCCGGTCTTGATTTTGAGGAAGTGGGGGGCGGATCCTTTCAATAAGTACAAGAACAGGAGTTAAACCTTGAAACATTCAAACATACAACAGCAGAAAATTTACATTTAGCACACAACAATGAAAGCTAAGATTGAGATAAAACAAGTGCTAATCTATTATTAATACTCTGATGTTTGAGAGTTGTTTTTTAAAAAAAGTTAGAAATGCCAAGTGACAATATTAGTCATTTTTTGTCTAACTACAAAGGTCCCTCTTCAGAAGGTCTAGTTGCTAAAGTATTCTTAGTTTTAATTGCTTATTAAAACCCTTAGAGATTTTCCTCAGGGTTGTCTCACACATATAGTAAATGTGCAATAGTACCAATAACTGTGTTCCTCCTGGCATGACAAATTTCCTATATTATTTAAGCAAAATCCATCTATTTTATGTCCTTGCCAAACTAGAAATAGCACGCACATTTTAAGACCAGGTACAAGAGACAATCATCTCCTTTTTTTTTTTTGGGCAATGAGGAAAAACCTCACAGTTACTTTCTGTCACTAAATTATAATAGGTTTTGGTTCTCTAGGCCTTAGAAACAAAAGCCCCTTTCCGCATCTTCTGTTCACTTTCTCACTCGTAGGTCCCTTCTCATGCCCCAGAACAAAGCTATCTAGAAAAGTACAGGCACTCAAAATGCTGCAGTTCCTTATTGTTACTATCCTGGTTCACACAATCAGCAGCAAGGGCATCTGCATACAGATAAAAAGCAAGGAAGCCTTTACTCAGTTTACAGAGAAAGCAGGTTGACTTCACTGTGGAAGCTCCAGGCCAACAGGTACATAAGGCAATGATGTAGTACACATGTTTTCTTTCCTCCACTTATTCATTTCCTGGTAAACCCAACCCTGGTAAATAAAGATGCCAACGTATTTGTAACTACAAGCAACAATGGCATCTGACAGCTCACACAACCTCATCGGGCAGGCTCCTGTATATACTTCTCATCACCAAAGAGAATGCCACAAGGCAAGTGACAGATGGACAGGAAACTGGACAGCCCAAACAGCCCTTACCAAGCATAAGCATAGCAGCTTTCCTGCACCAGGGACAAAAAGAATAATTATGCTCATGTAGAAATCTAAATCTTTATAGTAGAAAGACTCACAGTTTAAAAAATAATGCCTTGATGATTTAGAAATCATAGAATCATAGAATGGTCAGAGTTGGAAGGGACCTTAAAGATCATCCAGTTCCAACCCCCCTGCCATGGGCAGGGACACCTCTCCCTAGAGCAAGTTGCTCCAAGCCCCATCCAACCTGGCCTTAAACACTCCCAGAGATGGGGCATCCACAACTTCCCTGGGCAACCTGTTCCAGTGCCTCACCACCCTCACACCAAAGAACTTCTTCCTAATATCTCATCTAAATCTCCCCTCCTCACCCATTTTCTGCAGAACATGCTCATACATACAATGTAATTCAAAGCAGCTGTGTAAACATGGGTTCTAAGAAATTTTACTTTTAGGGAAATTAATACAATTCTAGAAACAACAAACAAATTACCAAAATGCAATGTGGTTCAGCTGCATGTAGCTCACAAAAGTTAATGTTTTGCAGTTTGAAACATACAATTGCTATAGGAATAACTAAAACATATTTTTAAGTGAAGCTTGGGACATTCCCATTTATACTCAGTGATGTATATCACTGCACAAAAAGGTAAAAAAGGCTAGTATTCCGCCTTGGAAAAAGACAGGAAAGCACCAAGAGACTCATGTTTTTCAAAAGAAAGTTATGTAAATGTATCATGCATCAGGGATACAGGTGACTCTACTGGAGCTGGAGTCTGTCTTTTGCCCATAAAGTCAAAGTTCACATGTCACTCATAAGATCTAAAAGATTAATTTACAAAAAGTCCATGTGATCAGATTACAAGGTCAATGGCTTAAACACAAAGCACTGTGCAAGCCAGTTGCTTGGAACTTTCTTTACTGCACATTGGAATGTTTTTGCCCTGTTGCTTTGGTAAAAAAAAACAACCAAAGTTCACAGCTGTGTTTCTGATGAATTAATGATGACATTGTTGGTTTTAGAGGACACTACACTACTCTCAGTTATGTGGAATCACAGCTACTGAACAAGCAGGCAATGACACATCTTGCAGGCAGTTCGCAGGAGGCTACTTATTCATCAGGCTAATTCAGAGACTTTCTGTTGAAATACAGCAAGAAAAGAACAGATATTTTTTGAAACAAAAAGTAGAAGTTTAGGGCGGATAATAAATATTTAAAAGTCATAACTTCTTTAACCAAGGACACTCCTTAACATACTTTACATTAAGCTTATTAATATTTCAATCTTTTAAAGGAGTTTCAGGACAGATGGAAAAACTATTCAAGTTAAATATATCACGGATCTGGTTGAAACACAATTCATAATCAAGTTAAGTGTAGCAGATGTTCATAGAAAGATGTACCCCTCTGACAAGACATAGTTTAGCAGTTGTTTCTAGCATTGTTCTACTGCATAAGATGCAATAAGAGCAGACTAGAAGAGATGGAAGGTCTAAGTATTTGGTGGGGGTTTTTATGCTAATGGCAATAATATAAACATACATTAATATCTCACCTTTTGTTGTTAAAGACACCTGGAAGGATGATGCTGTGTAATAGTACAGTCTTTACAGTGTGCTTACATGTGTGTATACTAGCCTGTCTGGCACAACTTGAGAGCTACATCTAATTGCTAAAATGAATGAGTTCTAATTAAGAAAGACACATTACGGTTCTGAGCTGCACAACGATTTTCTATTCTTTGCAGAGACAACATAAATCCATTCATACTGGAATTTTAAGAATGAATTGTTGTGGATTTCACTCCTCTGCCTGGCAGGAGACACAACCAACCTGTTCTTGCCTTGTGGAATCTGTTCACACACATCACCTTCTAAAATAAAGTAACCTGCTCAGCTGACGTGGGGTGAGTGGTGGACACTGCCTACCTGGATTTCTCCAAGGCTTTTGATGAAGGTCCCCACCGCCTCCTCCTAGAGAAACCGATGCTTTACGGACTAGACAAGTGTTCTGTGCCATGGGTGGGGAACTGGCTGACAGGTCACACCCAGAGGGTGGTGGGAAATAGCTCCTCTTCAAACTGACAACCTGCCACAAATGGGGTGTCCAAGGTATTGATACTGGACTCAATGCTGTTTAATATCATCATGAGTGATCTGCATCATGAGATCAAGTGTACCACGACCAAGTTTGCTGATGACACCAAACTGGGTGGAGAAATGTACATTTTGGAAGGGAGAGCCACCCTGTAAGACCTAAATAGGCTGAAGAGTCAGCTAACAACAACCTTATGAAGTTCAACAAGGACAAATGTAAGGTCTTTCACCTGGGGAAACATAATCCAGGAGCGCAGCACTAGCTGGGATCTACTTGGCTGGGGAGCAGCTCTGTGGAAAGGGACCTGGGGATCCTGATGGACAACAAGTTCAACATGAGTGAAGAGTGTGCTGCTGCAGCAAAGAAAGCCAACAGGATTCTGGATTGCATCAACAAGGACATCACCAGCAGAGATAAAGTCATTACCCCAGTCTAGTCAGCGCTTGTCAGGCCAAACCGTGTTCAGTTTTGGTCCCTGCTATACAAAGAGATGTGGAGAAGGTCCAGAGAAGGGCCACCAAGATGACCAAAGGGCTAGGAAACCTGCCACATGAGGAAAGTCTGAGAGAATAGGGTTTGTTCAGCCTTGAGAAAAGAAAGCTTAGGTGGGGAGACCTTATCACCACGTTTCACTATTTAAAGGGTGGCTACAAAGAAGAAAGAGACTCTTTTTTTACAACGATTCACATAGAAAAAATAAGGGGTAAGCGGTACAAGTTACTCCTGGGAGATTCCAGCTGGACACAGAGGAAAATTCTTCATGACAAGATCAACCAACCATGGGAACAATATCCCCAGGGAAGCTGGTGGAAACCAGGGGAAGAACATTGGACACTTTTAAGATTCAGCTAGACAGGGTGCTGGACCATCTCGTCTAGACTGTGCTTCTGTCAAGAAAGGTTGGATCAAATGATCCTTGAGGTACCTTCCAATGTGGTATTCTATGATGCAGTGTATGCCCTTACAGTAATAACCACCACTGAATATGGGAATTTTCTCAATGCACCTGATGCATTTGATGCAACCTATGTTTTCACTTTGTGCAAGTATATTCCTTACATGGGTTATTCATTTGTGGTTTTATGTGAGCCAGTTTAATATTGGCTGGTGGGAGCAACAGGCTTAAGCCCCCATACTGGAAAGCCATAAAATGGAGTATGGAAAGAGTAATAAGGGGGGACACATGACACAGGTATTTCTGCATTTTGTGCCCAAATCACTCTTGAGAAAGGAGTTTAAGGCACTTCTGTCTCCCTACTCAGAGATAGATGTACTAAGCACATCTAGCACCTTTTCAGGCATGGTCTCTCTCTGGTTTGGCTTTTGTCACATAACAGTGCTCACGTTCAACAACAGACATGAATAGCACCATACTGGATCTATTCGATGCCTTATTGAGGATGGATAGTTTTCTCTTAGATCACAGATAGAGTCTGAAACAGGAAGCTTACAAAGAACTACATTTAGTTTTACCATTGCTAAGCAAATGTTTGAACCTTCAGATACATGGAGTAATTAGAAGAGCTCTCGTTTAAAACAAAAACGTTTTAAATGTGCCTAGCTTTACAAAGTTCCTCTACATTTTGGGTCTTACGAAGACAAAGGGACCTGACTGAAGCCCACATAAAATACCTAAGCTCCAGAAAGGGTGAGAGTCCAGACGGGTTTGGGGTTTGCATGTTGGGGTTTTTGGCCCTTATAAGTTAGCCTTAGGCTGTTCCCAGCTCAGTAAACAGCCTGCTCTGAATACTGTTCTAAACCACATAATCCTCACCCTGAACTGCAGAGAAAGCCCAGGAATTAACATACATTCACTCAATGTAGCTTTAACTGACTTGAGCAAGGTGGGAGGGCAGAGATTCAGCTGAGCCACTGCACCCACCTCTCTCTCATTGGTAGAAATGCAGATGTTGTTTAAATAATTAATTATTTTTTTTAAATAGTCTCGCTAACGAAAAGGAATTAGTGATGTAAGTCTCTCTCATTCGTTTGATTTTATAGCTATATATGTGGAGTGGGAGTGAGGGTATGCAAGTATGTCTGCACATCACCACCACACACCCTAGGGAATCAATTCTAATCATTTACTGGTTTATTCACCAAACCAGAAATACCAGGGTGGGCCCAGAAAGAGTCTGCTAATGAAAACAGTGCAAAATAATAAAGCATTAAGAGTAAGTTCGTAAGTGAAACAGATGCATATAATGAAAATTCCTATCCTGTGGCATTAGGTAATCAATTATATAATTTTAAGGAACCCCAACAATATTTGACTCAGAGAAAATCTGGATCACTGAATCTCTCAAAACCACAAAATGGACCCATATGTTCATGAAACAAAACATATGGAAAAAATCCATCTTTTAAAAATATCCAGGAATAATAAGAAGACTCCTCAAAGAACTCTGATACTTTCTATAAAGAGGAATTTAAGATTTATTTTCCTCATGACACAGGAAAAGAGTTAATGCTGAAAATTTTACAAGGTTACTCCAGGAAAAAAAAAGAAAGGAATGGTGGATGTTTGTTAATACAACAAATATAATGAGATAAGAAGTAAAAGGAGAATGTCTCTTCTCCCAGGGAAGCCTCTTCATTTCAGATGAGCAATACTGGGTTGAGAGTTCTACCAGGAGGGAATCTTCTGGCTTTTGAACAGCCCCAGTACTCCACTGCCTGTGCAAAAAAAAGCCTTGCACTGCTCTGAGCATTTACATCTGGTTATAGCCACAGTATAAAACCACACCTGTCTGAAGCATAAAAGGAGTGCATAAAAGTTGCCAAAAGATCTTGGGACAAGAAAAGTTTGAGTCAGGGAACTAATTTTAGTCAATCTCTTGTCGTAACACAAAAATGACCCTGGTCCTAAATTTAAAAAAATCCATTGTTATTCTGAAGCTGTGGCAAATTACACAAGAGGAGTTTAACCTGCTAAACTTTATTTGCTACTAAAAATTCTATATAGTTTCTAGCATGAATAAAATAAAGACCAAAACGTAAAAGGGTACATAATATTTACCATCCAAATTCTATTCCTGGCTTTTCTACTGAAGCTTTTCTGTTCAGTTATTTACTGTATCTCAGCTTATCTATCTAAGTTTATCTATGCTATTTAAGGAACAAAATGGTTCAGTCAAAAATCTTGACTGGAAAGCTGTGAGTTCCTTGAATAAAAAATAATATATGATGTCAAGAAAGAATAATGTTATGGACAGGCAATAGAATATTGTATATGCTCAGAATGAGAACTGAGGTTTCCAAATCACTTTGCACAATGCTGTGTTTCTATTCAGTCAAGTGATTGCAAAACTGAGATTACAGCAAAAAGTTCAGAGTTTGAGAAAAGTAACCACAAAAAAGTCAAAGAATGAAGAGAAAAATGCATTCTATATTTATTCTAAAATCAGAAATTAGAATCAAGAGGATACCACAGGTGATTAAATGTTACACTATTTGAACATTAAAGCAAAATATTTTACTGAGAATCATATAATGGTAAGATTACTAAAAAATATCAGAAAGATGAAAACATACTGTTGAACAGGGCTGAAAATGAGAGATAACATACATTATAAAAATGAAGGAATGTTTAATTCAACCTCCTCAGTTATTACTGGCTTCATACGATATTTCATATAATTTGGACCACATAATTATACTATAATTCCCTATTCACTTACCTCACACAAGTAAAAATAACACAGCAAATGGACTCCAGCCTATTCATCAGCACA
Organism: Thinocorus orbignyianus; assembly: GCA_013400375.1. Lineage (NCBI taxonomy): Eukaryota > Metazoa > Chordata > Aves > Ciconiiformes > Thinocoridae > Thinocorus > Thinocorus orbignyianus. Next base: position 314,695 of record VXBW01003498.1, on the reverse strand, counting down.
CATCTAATCTCTGCATATGCATTGATACAGACTTTAATCAGGTCTGATTTGTTAAGTGCAGTTCAGTGAATCCTTTATTATTATTTAATCCCGGCTGCTATATATCCTATGATTGCCAACGATCTTCAGAGTCCCTGTTGCACAGGATGTCTGACACCATAGGAGTACAGAACTGTAATTAAAATTACAGCGTTATTAAACACACTAAAACCATTCCTAAAGATGAGTGCCAAAGGTAGCTTTCTGAATGCAATTAGCTTGCACTTTTTACAGTACTATCTGAAGAGAACACTACACTTTGAACATATTCAGAAGGTAGAAATTGTCATGAGGTGATGTCATGGTATATTGATATGCCCTTTGTGCCTGTATATTTTAGTATTCTTGTCATATAACTACAAGGAGCTTGAGGAGAGCCACAGACAATATCCAGAAATGAGATTATATGATGGGCCTTTTAATAGCATCACAGTACTCACAGACTATGGAAGGTACAGGACAAAAGTTTTAAAAAACACTACTTCATTCTAATTTTGGTTTATTCAAGAAGTTACTCAGGGGTAAGGTCCTTCAGAATCATGACAGAGCGGCCCACTGTAGTTTGACCCTCCGGCTCATCAGCTCCCTTGACAAACGAGATAAAGTCTTGTAAAGCAGTATTAAATTCCTACTTTTATTTCACTGATTGAGAGGATTATTTTTTTTCTTGTTTAACAAGAGACCTTCAGGATTCCTATTGATCTTCTAGCCCTTTTAACTTAGGGTATTTTCCCAAACAAAGACAAACATGTCTAGGCAAAATTCCACTCTTAGAATCTTCTGACATGCACCTTACCCCAACCTTGCAAAAAGTCAAGGACTATTATCATTAGAAACAACCATGATGTAATTTGTGGAAATAAAATGTGAAGTTTGCTGCCTATCTGCATGGTAACCAAAAGCCTCATATTCATGCTTTTAAAGCCTTTCCTCCTGTCTGGATAAACACTAGAATACTGGGCTTGTCTTATTCATCATGAAGCACTCCACCAACGTAGTATGTATTTCTGGCTGTCCCAAAAAAATTTTAAAAAAAAGTATTAAAAGATTACAGAATCATTTGTTTTAAAGAAGCTAATATAAGTAGATATCATATATTTCGTCAGATTTCTTCAAAGATATGAAAATATTTTATCAGATATAGAATCACAGAGTCATAGCATAGTTGAAGTTGGAAAGGATCTCTAGAGATTGCCTAGTTTAAACACCCTGCTCAAAGCGGAGTCAGAGGAGGTTGCTCGGGGCTGTGTCCAGTCCGGTTCTGACTCTTTGAGCAGGAACACAATCTCTTTTTGAGGAGGAAATCTCTCTTTGAGGAGGAACACAATCTCTTAAGCGCCTGTTCCAGTGTTTAATCACTCTTACAGTATTTTTTTCCCCTTATGTTTAAAAGGAACATGTTGTACTTCGATTTGTACCCATCTCTTTTTTCTTCAGGAAAAGATACGAAAACAATGCTCGTGAAGCATGATTTGTAAGCTAGTTTCCACCAACTGCATTCTGATTCTAATTAAACTACAATAAACTTGAAACACTTAAAAAGGAGTGCCTGAAAAAAAATTCACACAATGCCAGGAATTTAATACTCTTAACCAACACAAGATTTTAAAGCTCTTCCTTAAAAAACTAAAACAATATGTGCCACCATCAATTAAGCACAGGGAAGACTATCTCACATTTCATCTTCTAACACCAAGTTACCTAATTTTCCTTAAACAGTCTCGGTAAATCATCGTAACAGTTTAACAACACATTGTTCACAAACATTTACATTCTTTTCTGTGCTTGCTGCAGTTCCTATTTGCTGGACTACTCTAAAAATCCAAAATCATCAGCCAACCATTGGGTTGCGTAAGATGGCTAGCGAAACAAAGCTTCAAAAAAACCCCAGACATCTTGAAACTATAAGAACATGACAGAATGGATGAAATTCAACTGAGTTTGACACCACAATTTGTTGTCAGGTTAAACATTTACCAAGAACTTTTTAGTACAAAACTGCTGTGTGTCAAATATATCAAATGCACATGCAAGTCTAAAGCAGCGTTCGGGTTGCCATCCAAAGGGATGGCTGCTGTTCGTCAAGCCATATACAAACTAACTTGAAAACGGCTCTTAGCAGGAAAACCATGGCAACAGAGAACTCAACATAGGCCAGCTATTAGGGAATCCATTCAGGGTCTCCTGGACAGCACTTGCAGTCCATGATGGATCCCTTTCTCATGACAGCTCTATTATCAGTACTAGCAGAACTGCTGCAGTCATACTCTGGACTCTAGAGTGAGAGATGGCACCGAGTGATACAATATTCATATTCTTAATGTTGCACTAATCTGTACAGAAATTGCATACTTCTGTTTTATCTCCCAGCTCTCTGAGGACAATGAGTCCTCTCTATCAGCCTTACCAATCACAACTCTCAAATATACTTTTTTCCTTCCCACATGGATTTAAGGGCAGCTGATTCATTAAGCACATAATAGATTTGTGCTAAATATCATGTCTGTTCCCACAGTGTACAGGCAAGCGACTTAAGAGCCACAACCACCTCCAGTTCTCAGTGTTTCTTTCTTCAACCACAAAGAACAAGGTTATAGACAGAAAGTTAGGAAAAACTCCACAGATTCCTAGTAAAAGAGTCTAGACATATGACATCTGTGCAGTAAAACTAAATTGATGCTGTCTATATCCCATCATGAAATCCAAGTGAATCATACAGCTCAAAGATTGTTTTGAGCCTTGGCTGAAAGCTCTATTTTATTCACAAAACTCTAAATTAATACTACTACTCCACTGATTTTTTCAAAGTCATTGTCCCAATTGCTTTCCTCCCTTTCTGCTTTTTTAAATATTAGTACAAATAATTAGTACAAACTAATTCTATGAGTTTTCTTTGACAATGAGGAATTTAATAGATGTGCCTTAGTAGTCCAACAATTCTATTAATGAATGGGGAAACACTGTTCTGCAGCAGGGTTACATTTTTTCCTAAGTGATTCATTATACAACAGTAAGGTATTCCCATTATGAAAACTATTTCATGTCTCAGGTTAAGTTATTACTGCATATCATAGGATGCAAAGCATTTTTAACTTGCATTGAGGTTTCATGACTGCTCCAAGAATCAAGTACATAATGCTTTCAAATGCTACAGAATTTGAAATGGAAGAAAACATATCAAAGAAAACATTTACTTGGCAATGTTACATAGACTGTTAACACACCATGGAAAATAAATCACATTACACAGTACATCTTGATCTATTTCCTCTTAGTGAAAGAATGCTTATCTTCATTCTCATCTTTACTACTTAAGGATGTTTTACACACACTTCACAGCTGACTGTTATTGGATTGCCTTCACATGTACAATAGTTCTTAATCAGCATTTTATAGGCACAGACATACTGACAATCTAAGGAAACTGGCCTCCCCATAACAAAGCCTGTGTGGCATATCCACTCCAGGTCCTGTAATAAATTCCTTTGAGGATTGCAGTTTCCCTGTTACTACTGTCTACCATGTTGTGAGTGCATCTAGGTCTAACTTGTAAGAAATTCTGTGACATCTCCTTTTGCACATGTAGATAAGTAGGTATTTTGAAAATAAACATGAAAAATCACTTCAAGAGATCACCTATTCCAAGCCCTCCAGAAATATTTAACTATCCTCACGTCATTACCAATACAACTTTTGTCTTTCTTCAGGACTCTGGTGGCTAAAGGTTACACACAAACCCTAGCTATTTATTATTTTCTTAATATCTAACCTGGATATTTTTTTCCCTTTGAATCAAACACAATTGCTCTTTTGTTTCTTGCTATGGGAATGATTTCTTTCCTTTCACTTTGCGGTAGTGCATACCACTTACCTAGCTTACTTGCTCCTGCAACCCCCACCCCAACAAGTTCTCAATAAAGTTACCCACTCTAGTTTCTAGATCATTGCCCAAGTTGCCATTTCTGTCTACCTGCTGACTTCCATCACTCATTCTGCCCCTCATTACTTTATGAATAGCTTGTGAAACACCATCATATGGTCAAAAATTAAAAGCACTCTTGGCAACAGCAACCCATACGGATAAGGACAGAGTGGGGGTCACCTGATGACTCTCAACAGCCTTTCAGCAGTACCTCACACCAAAAATCCCACACAGTAGCAGTTCATCTGCCAGACAAGTACTTCAGGGTGGCGAGTCTCCCAGCTGCCCTCAGGGTAGAACCAACAACCACCATTACTTTTTGGTGCCTCTGCAATTCAGATTCAAGATCCTCACAATGTTCAGTGAGGTATAATGCATCTTTCTCAAATACTGAGTTTTCATCTCCTTTTCCTGCCTGGACAGCGTATCTATTCTTAATGTCAACAGGTTGTTAATTAGAGGTGGAATACAATCTGCCTTCTGATGAGATCAGGAAATTGCAGTGGCTAGTTTCTCCTGTTAATACTGATATTACAAACTTTACTAACCAGCTGGAATCTTTGTCCTTTGAATATACTGTGGCAGTGGGTGTATTCATGAATATATTGTAACCTAATTCCCCTTGTAACTCTCTCATTAATAAGCAGGAGTATGGAAGAATAGATCAGAATTGCTATTTTAACCAATGTACCACTTTACCTTGTTCAAGATGGCTTAAAACGTGCTCATCTGTTTTACTTATTTTTAAAACATCAACCACATCTTGTCTTTTTTCTGCACTAACACTTCATCACCTATTACTAACAAGAAAGATGCCAAAATGGTTAGAAAGACTCAGTGGTTGAAGTGGTATTAAATTGTACTGGAAATTTTTTTCCTAAAGTAAGTTAAAGATGGGTATCACAAACCTGAGGACACCATCAGAGGGAATATTCAAATTCAAAGATACAGTAACACTTGACATAAATACAGAAGAAAAGAAACCGACCATTTGTGTGTTCTTGCATGCTATAATCAGAATCAGCTTCAGCTCAGAATTTGTACAAGAGAGATCTGATTAACTCCTAGTTCATGACCCAGCTGACTTTTGGAAAATATAATGGATCTTTATCCTACTGAGACATATGGAGGTTCTATAATATGACCAGCTTTACTTGGAATAAGACCTAAAACTGGAGGTTTTAACCACTTCAAGCATACAGGTTTTAGGTTTACCACCTAAAAAACAAATTCTAGTTTGTGTAGTATTCTTTCTATTTAAATTCTTCCTATTTAAATTCTTCCCATAGTTTCCACTGGAAGAGATATTTGCCCTCATTTCCTGCAACAAAGCTGTTGCTGTGCTCTACTGAAATAACTGTGCTATAACCCTGCTAACATCTGTGAAGGGTTACGTTAAGTGGTTGGTTTGGTTTTTTGTTAAATGTGGTAAGAGACAGTAAAAGTGATTTAAAAGTGCCACGTCTTAAGCCTAAGCAAAATGGAGGTCAGTAGGGCTTAGAAGTATTTTAAGTTGGAGGAAGGAGATAAATCATTACATACAAAAAACACTGATAAATATATGAATGCAGTAATGTGAGGAAAGTCATCCTCATTTAGCTCTCAAGACCAGTTACCCCAGTCTCTTCTCACACAGCAAGTGTGCTAGCCCTGAGGTTGCCTTCCAATGCAGTTTAGTGATGTCTTTCCTGACCTGGAGCATCCAGAACCATACAGAAAATCTAGATGTGGCCTAACGAGAGTTAAGCTGAGGCATAATCACTTCCCTCACTCTCCTGGCTCTGGTCCTGTGAATACAATCCAGGATGGTGCTGGCCTTGCTTGCTGCCAAGGCACACTGCTGGATCCCGTGCAGCTTGACCCCTCTGTCCACCAGGACCCCCAGCTCCTTTCCAGCAGAGCTGCTTCCCAGCCCACACTTCCCCATCCTGTGCTGCTGTTCGCAGTTCTTATTTCCCAGGTAAAGGACTTTGCTTTTACCCTTGCAGAATTTCATAGTCTCTGTTGGCTCATTCCTGCAGTTTGCTGAAGTTTCTTTCCATGGTAACCCTGCCCTCGAGTGTACTGACTGTTGTCATCTCCTCCCTCCCCACTCCAGTCTGGCATCATCTTCAAACTTGACCTGAACACTTTTCATACTGTACTTTATAATCACTATGGACAAGTAGGTCATCTACGTAAATAATGCTTCTTATATGTAAATAATGCTTCCCGATTTCACCGTATTCTCTGGAGATACATTATCCAAGTTAAGAAGCCTATGAATAAGTAAAATCCAGACTCCCAAGGAAGTGTCTGTATCCCCTCCCATCTCCAATTAGTAGCTAAATCATATTTCATTTTCTAAAGTGATGGAATTTCATGCACTGACTAAAGCTTTACATCCAGCTTAAACCAACTCAGACCATCCCAACAAAAGAACCTGAGGTTACTTGCCTCCTCTGACTGGCTGGATTTCTGCCATTCATGCTTACTATACAACACAATACCATTAATTGATGTCACAGGAGAGGAATTTTCCTCCCCCAGAGTCACATATTCTAGAGAGGCTGGCATTCAGGACAAATACCAAATTCAGTACCCAATTGCAGGTTCATGCTGATAAAAGCTGAAGAGAAGCAAGAAAAAAATACAGCCATATTAATAATCACAGTAGTACTCCAAAGGAAAAAAAAAAACCAAAAACCAATCTGTGTAGTTCATACAATACTTCCCCACAAGATGAAGTTAGAAGTGACAATGGACCAAGCCTTTCTCATTGAAGGGAACTTGGGCAGAAATAACAATGTGTAGTGCATTGAGAGCAGCAATGCAAGAAACAACGGGGGTTGAAGGATTAAAAACAGTTTGAATTTAAACAACAAAGAAATAGACAAAGATACCAAAAGAATAAGTTCCCATATTTTTTTTAATATTTCTTAAAGCATTATTCAGTGATCCACTGTGCCCTATTCAATTCTTATTTCAGTATGAAGAAAAGAATCACATCAGGGTAGGTATTGTGATGTGGATTTCAACAAAGCATTGTTCACAGACATTGTCTATTCATCTCTGCCACCTGGTTTTGAATCCAGTCTCACTAATGGCAACTACAAGCTTCTTGAATTTAAAAGCTTTACAGACTTTTGTACAAGCAGCAAAAAAACCCAAACTTTCAGAAAACTGCACAAATGCTGAATGTTCCTTACAACAACATCATCTACACCAGAAAAATGCTGTGCTCCACCTGGGATAAGAAATAAACGGACAGAGACGTATTTGCATCCCCTTTCACTCTGGCCAGTATTAAAATGCTTTCAACGTGATAACATTTAATAATCAGAGTCAGTAGTATAACTGTATATGGCTTCCTTTATGGCACAGTGTTTCTTGGATAACTTCCAATCACAAAGTTCTCATAGACATTCCATACTTAGAATGACTTCTAAAACGTTCAGAAAGAGTCTGCCTTCAGCCACAGAAGCAGCAGCCACAGTCAAGAGAAAATGTGGTGGGTTGAGGTTTTTCTTCCCCTAATATGACAGAATTCATAGAATCATAGAATGGTCAGAGTTGGAAGGGACCTTAAAGATCATCAAGTTCCAACCCCCCTGCCATGAGCAGGGACACCTCTCCCTAGAGCAGGTTGCTCCAAGCCCCATCCAGCCTGGCCTTGAACACTTCCAGGGATGGGGCATCCACAACTTCCCTGGGCAACCTGTTCCAGTGCCTCACCACCCTCACAGGAAAGAACTTCTTCCTGTGAATTCTCTCCAAAAGTCTCATTGTTTTTATTTAAGGGCACCTAGGCAGTTGTCCTCCTTCTGGACTTAACCATATGAATTTATTAAGCATGACTTACTGACGTTGTAATATATTTATGGTTTAAAGACAGAAAGAGAGAAATGAAATAAACTTATTTCCCAAAATCCAAACCCAAAATCTACGGAAGCAATCAAGAGAGGATAAATCAAACAACAAAAAGGTGGCAAATTGGTAACCCATTACGTACCCTGTTCTGACTTGAGTATATGGGTCTAAATGACTCAGTCAGTCAGTCCTAATCAAATCATCATTATCAATTACATAAAGAAACAGGTCTAGAAACGAATTATTTTAACCCTTTCCAATAAGATTTATTCAACCTAATTAGGTAACCAAATTCCAATTACTTCAGTACGAGATGTGTGTTTTAATTACTCTAAAAAACCTCCAGCACCAGGAATCATATTGCCTCCTTTAAAACACTGCATACGTCTCGTTGTTACTTCTTCAGTCACTAAGTGTTTGACTTTAGATATATAATTGGTGCAAGTACTGTTTTCCCACATTTTTACTCCTGATGTTTGTAAAAATTCCAAATGTTATTGAAAGGATTCCTAAAAATATAAACAATAATAGAAGACACAGGGTTTATGTACTCAAATGTTATTAGAAATTTGATGCAATGTGCATTGCAGTGTATCATGATCCTGTGCTAGTACTTTGTAACCAGAGTTTGCAAGTCACAATATTGTAAATTTGAAATTTCTCCCAAAGTTGGCGGGGGGGGGGAGGATTTCTTAACTCTATTTCCTAGAAACCTGGGATTTTTCCAACTGCTAGATGTCCTTAACAGATTAGCACTAAAAATGAGAGCAAGTATTCCTGTGCTTATCCAAAACCAAAACTACTTCTGAAAATTTCCTTATAATTTAAAAAATATTTAAAAAATACTGCTGAACAGTAGTCAACAACTTGTCTGTCTTATTTTTTGTCTGTGTTTGTCAATCATATTAAAAAAACAAGTGCTCAAAAGCATTTGTATGGGACTTCACATTTAAAACAGGGTATCTGATAACATAAAATGGTGCTCAATTAAATATTTTTAAACTTAGTAACATAAAAACTGGTCATATCACTTTACCTGCCAACGTAAGTATTTTATTAAAGAAGAAAATTAAGAGTTAAATTCATTGTAAAAATGACAGTGGTTTGCTAAAATTTTCAAATTTGGGGGATGCAGTCACAGAGTTCATATTAATTTTATTCAAAATCCACATGACTTTGAAAACATGAGCAAATATTAACTATAGGATAATTGCTGTTCCACCACAGCGTATCTGCTTCACACTGAATAATGGCTTGAAGTTCTTTCAATGTATTACTCCCAACATCTTCATCTTACTACCCTACTGTTCTTCTTAGAGAAGGCTGAAAACTAGGAAATAATATCAACAAAATGCTATTGAAAAATATTTTGTTGAGTAAATATATGCTCTCATCTCCTTAAAATAACGACACTTATCTAGTTCATAAGAAGAGATTATATGCACTGCTTATTTATATGGCTGTTGGTGATGCAAGTGCACCTATGGTGCAACGGCTCATTGCCATTTTCATAAGTGCCTGATATTTAAGTCTGAAGAGTAATATGTTTAAATTTCTTAAGAATATGATAAACCTACATCTTTCAAGAAGTTTCTGAGCATCTCCAGCTTCCGCTACCATCACCATAAGCAAAACCCACTCAGCAGTATGTTGCAGTTTTATTTGCACTACGTACCTAAACTTTCTAAAGTCGTAAGAAGTACACATCCACATGACAAATGCTTACAAACAGCAACAAAAGCATCAAAATGCTAATAATATCAGTAATTGAAAGATTCAAATTTATGCCTTTTACTTCTTCCTTTTAGAAATACATTTCTCCAAGAAAAGATTAAGTTACATCTCTTGAAATTAATCCTGCAGCCAGATTTACTCCTTGTAGCAATGTAATTTAAGAAACAATATTAAATCTTAGCAGTAAATCACCTTCAATATTTTGCATGCCTTTGGTATTGAATTTTGCATCTGCAGTTAGGGGGGGGAAAAAAAAGACAACCGTCTTGCTATTACTCAGCAGGATACAGATTCCTCTTTGTAAGTGGAATTCCAGACATTCCATCTGTTTCCCATAAAAGCAGAAAATAGTCAGTCTTAAAGTAGACCAGTAATAGCACATATAAATAGCGTAGGTAGAAACCACAACCAGCCAAACAATACACCTCTAGTAAAAAAAAAGTTTCTTCTTCTTTTATACAAATTTCATGCATATGAATCACTGCTTAAGCAATGATAATGATTTACATATCAGAAGACTTATATTTCTCAACTATGAAAGAGATAAAACTAACTTTTTAAAGTCAGATTTACAAAATGACTGAATATAAGATAGAACTACCAAAACAGGAACAAAGGAATATCTGCTTTTCACTGTCTTCTTCGCTGTTTCCTCTGCCCGTTTTCAGAGCCAGCCATCTCAGGGGGGCTAGAGCCACCTTGTAGTCTCCCTTCTGGTCATGCAAAAACTCTTTTCACATGATTAGAGCTATGCATCTCATTTATTATGCATACAGCATGGGCACTTTCTTATTGTGCAAACAAATCTACATGTTACTATGTTAGAAGCAGTGCCTACATATGCAAACATTAATTTGCATGAGAAAATCAGTCTGCACAGAGCAGGTGTGCAATATGCACGGTTTACTGATACAATTTAGTGTTTTGAAAATTTAGCTCTGGTTTCTGCTGCCTGACTAGGTAAGGCAGTGCTCTAAGCAAGCACATACATTCAAATACACATCCGAGTACAAAGCTCATCTAATAATGATTTTAAAATCACACAAAGCTCAGACTTCACACGTAGGAGCATCAGAATACTTCTGTTCAGTTTTTCATGTAACAGGAACAAGCGCACAATTAAGCTTATTTCATTTAAAAAAATTTAAAAGCCAAAGTGTTCCACTTACAAGCAGAAAATCACACTTCTCTCTTAGAAGTATACATTTTTGCTATGTTAAGAAATCTCTGAAATGGTCTAAACATTTGTTGAATTCCTTTTAGAAAAATTACATAATTCATTATTACGGTCTATGCCTGAGAGAATTTTTTTGTCTCTTTCATAATTTCCAGTAATGTGAATTACAGGCCTAATCCTAAATACACACAGAACAAAATTCAATCATAAATATTTCCTTGAATTCATATTACAATCGTGAAGCTATAGGATCAGGCTTTATACTGTCAATTTAAGTAGCAAAGCCAAAACGACAAACCCTTAAAATATGAAATAAGTGAAGTTTTCTTTGTGTACTTGGTCAATCTTAAGCACATGCACATAATTATGGCAACACAACCATTCCTGTTGCTGCTTCACAGTAAATGAAGTACATCACGGAGACATGTATGAAAATTAGTCTACACCACAGAAGCATCCAAATACACAAATAGTCACCACAGATTTTAAACAGAGCTCTGGTGAAGGAAAACAATTGAAAACAAAAGTTATGACTGAGAAAAAAGTTATGTCTAGAAATGTTATTACATGTCATTATATGTCTTTCATATATGATACGAAAGAGAAATCAATACCATTTCTCTGAGGTAAAACACTTTGAAATCCAGTACAAATTCTTGAAATTTAATCACCTTCACTATTGAGTTTACTTGTCACACTAACAAAACCCTGGTTTTAGCAACACTTCCCATTTTATTAAAGAACGTGTTGTGCAGATAGATGTCAATAAACTATATTCATAATTAAAGGATGCCAAAGGCTATAGATGAACTGTTGACATTTCAGACACCCTGAGCTGAACTATTATCCTGCTTTTATAAACATCAACATGAGTAACACGTTCATGACTTGGAGATATTATCTCTTCCAACAGAAAATAAGCCTAGGACATGGCCTACTCCTTTATCTTTTTATACAAATGGTGCTGATCGAGTTGTCAGAATGAAAAAAAGAATTATGGTAACCTGAAAGGAAAACTATTTCTAACACCTTCTATATACTAACAGCTTTAATAGTTTTGTGACCAGTATTCCCTTTGTCCAACAAAACCAGTAAGCTAAGGATTAACTCTGAAAAAATTCAAAGGTACAAACTAGATACTGTACTGAGCTAAATATGCACCATTCACTGTGTTCGGTATCGTACTGTGGTTTCAGCCTAAGTATTATATTTCGAATGGTTAGTGCTTTCTCCTTAATGCTTTGCACAACTGAGGTATTATTAATACTCAAACACTACACACAGCTCTTGACTTCTCGCAGGAAGTATTTTATTGACAACTTTAATATTAAAGAAGAGCAACAAGGCTGGGGAGAGTTCTGGAGCACAAGCCTTATGAGGAGAGCCTGAGGGAGCTGGGGTTGTTCAGCCTGGAGAGGAGGAGGCTGAGCGGAGATCTTATTGCTCTCTACAACTACCTGAAAGGAGGCTGTAGTCAGGCAGGAATCAGTCTCTTCGCCCAAGTAACCAGTGATAGGATGAGAAATGGCATCAAGTTGTGCCAGGGGAGGTTTAGATCGAATATTAGGAAAAATTTCTTCACTGAAAGGGTTGTCAAGCAAAAGAACAGGCTGTTCAGGGAAGTGGTTGAGTCACCATCCCTGGAGGTATTTAAAAA